>OX940974.1:3316138-3540368 GCA_954871275.1 Leptopterna dolabrata | reverse complement strand
GGTGAAGAATAATATTGGGCTTATTAACAAGCAGTAGCAATTTACTGTTGAAACAGGCGTTGGAAAAAACAAACAAAAATGGTGTATGGTACTAGACAAAATTGTGGATGATAAGCTACAAAATGGCGGATGATGAGGTTGACATGACTGATGGTTGGTTGGGGCTAGATTTGTGAATTATTAATGTGATTATGATGATGAAACATGTACCTGTTGACTGTAACGAATGATAATGATTTTATTTGATTATATGAGTGTATATTCTACTGAGACTGGCGATGTCGATTCTTTTATTACAACTACTACGATCTCTGGGTATATAAATCATTTCTTTAATTTTCCTTTTTGAAAAATTATGTTCTGAATCAAGGTCTGTTGCATTTTCGAAGCCATTACACCACCATTACAAACGGGCATATTTTTGACTTCGAAAATGCAACAGTCCTTGATTCAGAACATAATTTTTCAAAAAGGAAAATTAAAGAAATGATTTATATAGCCAGAGATCGTAGTAGTTGTAATAAAAGAATCGACATCGCCAGTCTTAGTAGAATATACACTCATAGAATCAAATAAAATCATTATCATTCGTTACAGTCAACAGGTACATGTTTCATCATCATAATACACCATTTTGTTTGTTTTTTCCAACGCCTGTTTCAACAGTAAATTGCTACTGGTTGTTAATAAGCCCAATATTATTGTTCACCACCATCATCAGCTTCTATTCATCAGAATCATGATCTTCATCAGTTTATCATCATCATAATCTCTAAGGTACGTTTCTATAATGCCTATATTCTGTATTGTCAGCCTACCACATTGTCATTCATTCATGCTAATTTTATTTTTACCCTAGTCTCACTCATGTTGTTTCTCAATTTAGCCCTGAAGATGTTGAATAAATTGGACGAAACGTTGGCGTAAAGATAATAGTTTTCACTGGCCGAACCTCAAGAACCTCCTACCTTACTTATTCCAGCGGTCAAGAACCTCATCATAGTTTGAACATATGGCTATTCTCGACAAAATCTGTGGGCGATTAAACACGGCAGGGATGAGGGTCAATAAAGACAAGTGTGACTTCATGGTAGACCAATTGGAAATTTTAGGTTTCAGGTTAGATCGAGAGGGACTCAAACCGTCACCTTCAAAGATTGAGGCAATTATTAAGGCGCCGGTACCAAAAAACGTTCGAGAGTTGAAGGCATTTGTCGTGAGTCCCTCCCGGGAACACTCCTATCATATTAAGTTCTCACCAATATTCAAACGCCAAACTAAAAGCTCCGTAAATAAAGACATGAGTGGGGACAGGCGACAGAACCCAGGGTTACTCAACCTGGGGCCCCACTACCAGCTCCCAGCAAGGAGCTGGAGGGAGAGGCCCCCAAGTACTATATAACCCCGGATCCTGGCGCTCAAGCTTCATTCGACACTTCCTCTAACCAGCTCTCTCTTCTCTCTCTTACCTTACCTCCCAGATGATCGGTTGAATACAGCCGCCTGGGAATTTCACCTCCTCTCTCCTCTCTCCTCCTTCCCCCCTTGTCTAGATGATCGGTTGAATACAGCCGCCTAGACAAGGGACCTCTCCTTTCCTCTCCTTCACCTAGATGAACGGTTGACTACAGCCGCCTAGGTGAAATTCCCTCATCCACCTCTCTCTCCTCCAAAGTCGTAGATGTTCGGTTGATTACAGCCGCCTGCGACTTTTCCTCACCTTCCTTCCACACCACCTCTCTCTCCTCCGAAAGTCGTAGATGTTCGGTTGACTACAGCCGCCTGCGACTTTTCCTCCTTTTCTATCCTTTACCTAAATTCACTCACTCACCTTCCTTCCACGCCACCGTGATGAGAATTTTAAATTCATCACAGTGGTGAACCCGACGTTCACTCAACCTTCTTCCTTCCCACCTTCCCACCTCATGTGTCGCCCCAGTCAAACAGTTCGGTGTCCCGCATTTTAAATCAATTTAAAATTCACAAAGTTCAGTAATTTTTGCAATTTTGGCCCACCCTCAACCGCACGGAGATCAACTCTCAACATTCAACTCCAACGCTCAACTCAACCACCGCTCCCGCCGATATTGCAAATTTCAAAATTCAAAACCACGCCAAATTTTTGAATTTTAATTACAGAAATGGACCCGAACTCCCCGACGCCGCCGCTCCTGCGACCAGCCACACTGCAGCCGCCCGCCGCTGCGACATCCGACGCATCGGCCGACAACCCTTTCTCCACGCTCTCCCCGCCCACCTCTGCGTCACCAGACGCCGCCGCCGCCGCCGCCGCTACAGCCGCAGCCGCCGCCAACGTCATGACGGCGTCCGCTGCGTTCCCTCTGTCGCTGCCCCCCTTCTACACGCACGACCCGGCGCTCTGGTTTTTTCAAGTTGACGCAGCGTTTTCGGCCGCCAACATCCGCAGCCAGAAGACTCGGTATTCCCGAATAATCTCGTTACTACCCTACGAGATCCTGCTGCAGACCTCTGACATCTCCCCCGACGCCGCCGCTGCGTACGACGACCTCCGCAGCCGCCTCATCAGCACCTACCAGCCGTCGAAGATCGCCCGAGTCGCCGCCCTCTCCCAACCTCAACACCTCGGCGACCAGAAGCCCTCCCACCTCTACCGACGGCTGCGACACCAGCTGCAGGGTATTATGACCGCCGACATCGCCCGCACGTTCTGGTTACGTGCCCTTCCCCACCCCGTCCAGATGGCCCTAGCCAGCCATCTCGACGGCCCCGACGAACCCCTCCTACGGCTCGCAGACACTCTACACGACTTGGCCGCTGCGGCCACCGTCGGTGAGGTGCGCACACCGCGCCACCCCCCGCCGTTCCGGGACCGCACACAATCCCGGGACCGCGGCCGCGCACCCTCCCTCAACGAACGTCGAGCCCCGTCGGCGGATCGCCGACGCGACTCGTCCGCCGACCGCCGCAGCCGGCGCTCACCCGAGCGCCGCAACGCATCCCCTCCCCGCCAACGCAGAGGACGGTCCCCAGCAGCATCCAAACCGGCCCGCCCCACCACAACCAACTACCTCCCTGCGGACCCCCCCCACCGTTGTTTCTATCATGTAAACTTCGGTGGGGAGGCCCGCAAGTGCCAACCCCCCTGCTCCTTCGCCCCTAAGCAGGGAAACGCAGCCGCCCGCCGGTAAATCCGGCGGGCCCCCCTCCTCGCCAACACGGGGGGGACCATGCACATACCCCCCCCGCCCGCATTCACACAACCACCACCACCAAGCCTCGCTACCCCTCCTACGCCGCCGCCACGGCTGCCAACCTTCCGGCCGCGCCTGCAGCGCCGCCGAAAAATCCACCCCACCACAAACGAAACAACCCCTCCACGCCCGCCACCAGGGCAACCAACACTCCGGCCGCCACTCACGCCGCCGCATCCGCTTCCCCACCACGAAACGTCACCTCCCCGCCCGCCAACAGGGCAGACACCCTCCCGGCCGCCACTCACGCCGCCGCACCCGTTCCCCCACCACGGAACGTAACCTCCCCGCCCGCCTCCAGGGCACAACCCCCTCCAGCCACCACCCAACCCGGGGAGAAGCCGAAACCTACCCCTCCCAAACCGGCCAAACCTCCCAACATCCCACCCCGCGTCTCCTTCGCGGAGGACCTGCCACCACCATCACACATCCCTACCTCCACCATCAAACAGAACGCCCTACCGACCCACCAGCGACTTTTCCTGCGCTGCGGGAAAACTAATGTCCCTTTCCTGGTGGACACGGGGGCGGCGCTGTCCATCTTCCCTAACAACATCCTCCGTCGTCAGGCGCGCTGCTACCGGCAGCTTCTCTACGCCGCCAACGGTACCACCATCCCCTCGTACGGGACGTACCGCTCCTCAGTTCACATGAGCGGGCTCGCGTACGAGTGGGAGTTTACCGTGGCGGACGTGGAGAAGGCGATCCTGGGGGCCGATTTTCTAGCCTATTTCGGTCTCCAGGTCGACGTCCGAAACGCGCGCCTGATCGACCCCGCCACCAAAAAACCCATACCCGGCTTCATCCACGCAATCAACCACCCCCCCACACAGTTCGAACGCCTCCTCCTCAACTACCGTCCCCAGCGCCGCCCCTCTGCACACATCTCCACTGTCCAGCACCACATCGAGACCACAGGACCACCCATCACCGCCAAAGCCCGCCGCCTACACCCCCTGCAGTTGTCGAAGACCCGCCAACACTTCGACAAACTCATCGCCGACGGTATCATACGCCCCTCAAAATCCCCTTGGGCTTCTCCACTCCACATCGTACAGAAGCCCAATGGGGATATCCGCCCCTGCGGGGACTACCGTCGGCTCAACTCGAAAACTACACCAGACCTCTATAATGTCCCCCACCTGCGTGACTTTTCGTCACATCTCCATGGCGCCACTATCTTTTCCACCCTTGATATTTCGCGAGCGTTCCACCACATCAACATCCACCCCCCCGACGTCCCGAAAACCGCTATAATTACCCCGTTCGGGTTGTTCGAATATGTGAAGATGGGCTTCGGATTACGGAACGCCGCGCAAACTTGGCAGCGCTATATGGATAGTATCTTGCGAGGCCTGCCTTTCGTATTTTGTTTTCTCGACGATATACTGATCGCCTCCAAGACCCCCGAAGAACACCTCGACCACCTACAGCAAGTCCTCAACATCTTCTCCACCGAAGGTCTCCTGGTCAACACAGACAAATGTGTCCTCGGCCAACCCTCCGTCCGCTGCCTCGGCCACCAAGTATCCTCGGACGGCATCACACCCCTCCCCGACAAGGTCCACGCAATTCTTGACTTCCCAGAACCCCGCACGGTCACCGAGCTCCGCCGCTTCCTGGGTATGTTAAATTTTTACCGTAGACACATAAAACACGCCGCCCAACATCAACAACCACTCGTACACGCCATTCCCCAACCCTCCAAAAAAAATGATAACCGCCCCATCACCTGGACCCCCCAACTTTCCGCCGCGTTCAAAATTTGTAAACAGGACCTAGTAGACGCCGCTCTATTGGCCCACCCCGACCCTCACGCTCCCCTCTCCATCACTACCGATGCGTCCGATTGGGCCATCGGGGCAGTGCTCCAACAGCACACCGGCGCCACCCCCCAACCCATTGGCTTCTTTTCTAAAACCTTATCCCCCACCCAGAAAAACTATTCAACTTTCGACAGGGAACTCCTCGCCATCCACGAAGCCATAAAACACTTTCGTGACTTCGTGGAGGGCAGGCAGTTCTCTGTCATTACAGACCACAAGCCCCTGACCCACGCCCTCCTTCAAAATCGTAAGTCCGCCTCCCCGCGTCGCCTCCGGCAGCTCGAGTTTATCGGGCAATTCACGTCCGATATTCGATATCTGCCGGGGGCCGACAACTGCGTGGCGGACGCACTATCCCGACCCACCCCTACCCCGGCGCCGGTGGCGGAGTTGCTGCCATTCCCCTCTCCTCAATCCATCAAATCCAAACAAAACCCCACCTCCGACCCTGCCCTTTCCAACCTCATTTCCGCATCCAAGTTGGAACAACTGCCTCCCCTCGACCTCTGGTGTGACGTAACGGCCGACTCACCGCGCCCTTACGTCCCACCGGAGTTGAGGAGGCAGTTGTTCCTCCACTATCATTCCCTCCATCATCCCGGCATTCGGGCGAGCCGGGACCTCATCAAGACGCGGTACTTCTGGCCCCATATGAATACAGATATTCGTAACTGGGTTCTCGGGTGCCAGAAGTGCCAGCGTTTCAAAGTCTCGGCCCACCCGCATGTCCCTCCTCAACCAATCCCCGACTCCCTCCCGTGGGAGCATGTACATTTGGACTTAGTGGGCCCCCTTCCCCCATCCGAGGGGAAGAAATACTGCCTCACGATGATCGATCGTGCCACCAACTGGGTGGAGTGCATCCCCCTCTCCTCCATCACCGCGGACACCGTCGCAACGGCTTTCCTCTCTCAATGGGTCAGCCGTTACGGTTGTCCGCGAACAGTCACGGTCGATCAAGGGAGGCAGTTTGAATCGGCCCACTTCTCCGATTTACTACGCTCCCTCGGGATCCAAAAGATCCACACCACCCCATACCATCCCCAATCCAACGGGAAAATAGAGCGGTGGCACTCGGTCCTGAAACAGGCCATTTCTACTTCAACAAATTCCCCTTCCTGGACTAAATCCCTTCCCTACATTTTGCTCAGCCTTCGAACATCCGCCCGTCCATCAGACCAAACTAGCCCCGCGCAAAATGCATTTAAAGACCCACTACGTTTACCGGCCGATATTTTCACTCCACACCACACACCGTCAATTAACAGGGAACCACTACACTCAACAACACCGACAAACGACACCACTTATCCCAAACGATTTTTCACCACAACACACATGTACCTGAAAGAGCCCGGCATCCATAAAACTTTCCAACCACTTTACGCCGGGCCCTTTCAAGTCATCCGCACAACACACACCACCGCGACCCTGTTAATTGACGGCAAACCACATACAGTCCCGTTAGCCAGGTGTAAACCCGCACCTGTGCTAACCCAACCCACAAACTCTATCAGTCTCCCACCGTCCGTTCGCAATGTCGCACCTCTTCCCATCGCACCAGTCACCTCCGTCGCCGTTTCCGGATTTCGATTCGGATCCGGAAATGGCGGCAATTCTCCGGGACGTTTTCGTCCCGGACCCGCTCTCCCCCCTACCCCCTTCGCCCGGGCCGACTTCACCGCTTCTTTTCGTCCCGCCACGGATCACCGGACTACCTCCCCGGCCCCGGCGATGGAAGTACCCCCAGTGGAAAATACTGCGCGAATTTCGCACGGCGCAGGCCACGGGGGTACACCCTCCCTACTCCCCCACAGATCCCCTAATGTCCGCCATCCTCCGCGAGTTCCACCTCGCGGAACTCATGCCCCCACCGCCCCCCGTTCAAATTTCCTTGCCCCCGATAAATTTCAAAACCCCGCCCCCCGTTCAAATCACCAACCCCCCCGAAATTGTAACCCCACCAAATTTACCGCCCCCCCCCATTTTCGATTTTCGACCCCCCCGTATCAACTTCACCCCCTCCAACACCCCCTCCCCCCCCTCCATCGCCGGGGATGTCCACAATAGTCTCCGCCGGGACGAAACGGCCCGGGCGGCGAAACGGACGGAGGGAGCGTCCCCATGTTCCCCTCGTCCCGGCGGCCAAACCCCCCGCCCCGCTATGAGCAATCACGGCGGGGCCTTGAGATTCCGGGACAGTGCAAGTGTTTTTTTCATCCACTCGCACTGTACCGGAACTCGGAGCTCCGCCGTGCCCGCCTCGCCACGAGCTCGGAGCAGCCGCCGCCCCCACACGACATACTCACACACACACACACACAAACACTCGCCACACCACACCCAGGAACCGGCGGATCCTCGCAACCGCCTCCCACAAAGCGACCGAAAATTTGTACACACCTCTGTACTATCTGTATATTCTAACTCGTCTGTAAATACTGTAAATATTCACCCGTCATCTGTACATACTCCATCTCATTGTAAATATTGTTCATCTCATTGTAAATATTGTTCATCTACCTCATCTCTCCCTTGCCGATCACTTCCCTAAACGCCAATGTTTAGGGATCATGACCACTGCACTGTACATACTCTCGCCTTC
Organism: Leptopterna dolabrata; assembly: GCA_954871275.1. Taxonomy (NCBI): domain Eukaryota; kingdom Metazoa; phylum Arthropoda; class Insecta; order Hemiptera; family Miridae; genus Leptopterna; species Leptopterna dolabrata. Next base: position 3,532,704 of record OX940974.1, on the reverse strand, counting down.
TCATCCTACTTATTCTACCTTATGTTACTACTTATCATCTACTCGGTTATTATCTACTTATTATCTACTACCTTATGTTACTTACTTATCATCTACTACCATGTTACCTGCCTTATGTACCACCTACTCACTTATCATCTAACATGTTCTCTACTATGTTACTTATCTACCATATTACTAGTTGTTAAGCACCGCCTTCAGCTCAACCTCTGTTTGCATCGGCCCTCAGCCCCTGTCTCTTTGCGCCTTCCGCGCCTCCTCTTGTTTGCCGTAGCCCTCAGCTCCTGTCATCTTTGCGCCTTCAGCGACCACCTCTTGTTTGCCGTAGCCCTCAGCTCCTGTCATCTTGCGCCTTCAGCACCAATATTGGTTCAAACTGGGGGGACCTCTGTCGTGAGTCCCTCCCGGGAACACTCCTATCATATTAAGTTCTCACCAATATTCAAACGCCAAACTAAAAGCTCCGTAAATAAAGACATGAGTGGGGACAGGCGACAGAACCCAGGGTTACTCAACCTGGGGCCCCACTACCAGCTCCCAGCAAGGAGCTGGAGGGAGAGGCCCCCAAGTACTATATAACCCCGGATCCTGGCGCTCAAGCTTCATTCGACACTTCCTCTAACCAGCTCTCTCTTCTCTCTCTTACCTTACCTCCCAGATGATCGGTTGAATACAGCCGCCTGGGAATTTCACCTCCTCTCTCCTCTCTCCTCCTTCCCCCCTTGTCTAGATGATCGGTTGAATACAGCCGCCTAGACAAGGGACCTCTCCTTTCCTCTCCTTCACCTAGATGAACGGTTGACTACAGCCGCCTAGGTGAAATTCCCTCATCCACCTCTCTCTCCTCCAAAGTCGTAGATGTTCGGTTGATTACAGCCGCCTGCGACTTTTCCTCACCTTCCTTCCACACCACCTCTCTCTCCTCCGAAAGTCGTAGATGTTCGGTTGACTACAGCCGCCTGCGACTTTTCCTCCTTTTCTATCCTTTACCTAAATTCACTCACTCACCTTCCTTCCACGCCACCGTGATGAGAATTTTAAATTCATCACAGCATTTTTAGGGTTGGTTATTTATTATGAGCATTTCTTGGAAGATCGTGCTACCCATCTCAAGCCTTTATATTCACTCCTGAACAGCGATAAATGGCACTGGGACTTATCATGTGAAAAATCATTGCAATGGGTGAAAAACCAATTTGTATCGGACAAAATCCTTATCATGTTTGATTCGAATAAAAAATTGGTGATGGCTTGCGACGCCAGTTACCATGGGCTCTCAGCTATATTATCACATAGGCTTGACGGGGGAGGGGAACGCCCAATATCTTTTGCTTCTAAAATCATTCCTAAAAGTGAGCTGCACCGGGCAATTCTCGATAAAGAAGCCGCTGCGATTGTATTCGGATTTAAAAAATTCTACCAGTACGTTTGTGGGGCTGAAGTGATCCTAAAAACGGATCATGAGCCTCTCAAGTACATTTTTGGAAGCCATAAATCCCAATCGATCGTTTTGCAAAACCGTTTGATGCGATGGGCATATTTTCTTTCTGGTTTCAAGTATACCATCGAAGTTGTTAGGTCAACGGCGAATGGTAACTGTGATGCTCTTTCACGCTTACCCATCAGTGATGATACTCCCGTATTTACGCAGGAATTTTCTTGTATGCACTACGTCGCGCAAGGCTTCCAGAAGCGTCTCACTTTCGTAGATGTCGTGGAGGCGACTGAAAGAGACCGGACACTCAAAAGGGTGGCCTCTTGGGTTCAGCAGGGGAGGCCACTCTCGGAGCAGGGGCTGAGCGCGGAAGAAAAGAAGTATTGGAGGAAACGCAATTTTTTGTCTCTCGAACAAGGCTGCCTCTTCATGGGCGTCCGAATAGTGATTCCAGAAAGCATCACACCTAAGGTTTTGCAAATCCTCCATGAGTCCCATTTCCGGGTGGTCAAAATGAAATCCATTAGCCGGTCGTATTTTTGGTGGCCCGGTATTGATGAGGATATTGCACAGGTCCCTCAAACATGTTCCATTTGTTTAGGTAGTAGGAGAAACCCTCCTACGACAGCGGGCATCCAGTGGCCATACCCTTCAAAGGCATGGAGTAGGATTCATACTGATTTTCTCGGGCCATTGTATGGTCGTATGTTTCTGGTTATTGTTGACGCCTACTCTAAATGGCCGGAGGCTATAGACATGGGTACCAACACTAAAGCAGGGAGGGTGGTCAAGGTCTTTAGTGCGCTATTTGCCCGTTTTGGGCTTCCTGACCTGGTAGTAAGTGATAATGGCCCTCAGTACCGCAGTGAAGAGTTCCGGTCATTCCTGTTGAGCAGGGGTGTCGGATTCAGCACTACTCCCATACATCACCCGGCTACCAATGGGGCAGCCGAAAATTTTGTACGTACATTTAAGGATAAAATCAATAAAATCGTGAAATCAGGGCACTCTGTGGAGCAGGCAGTGGAGATGTTCCTTAGGGACTACAGGACTGCACCTCACTGCGCAACCCAAAAAACCCCTGCCTTTTTGATGTACAATCGCGAACTTCGTACACGCTTTGATCTGGGCCGACCGACGGTATCAAGCTTAAGGAGAGGGGAGCAGAGAGGTACAGTTACTTAACGAACCAAAACCACCAAGGTGTACTTTCTCTAAGGGGGACCACGTCCAGGTGCGAGATTACCGCAAAACCACGGGAAGTGGGTCCCTGCCATTTGTTGGAAGCAACTTAGCACTCCAACGTGGCTTGTCAAATTGGAAACTGGGGAAACCTGGAAACGTTACGTTGACCAGATGATATTTAAGGCGGCGTCCCCCCAGTAATAAATCTATTTTTTTTAAAAAAAGGTGCCGGAATATGGTCATAAGATAATTTTTTTTTCTCTCTCTTCCTTTGTCCTTCTGGGTTTCAGGAACATGTATTTTTCGGTTCGGTGCAACTACTTACTGTTACTTTTATTGGTCATATAATAACAGAATTATTATTAATTTACTTATTCATTTACTTTATTTTTACGAATAGTTTTTCGGCATTTCTCTAAACTGCTAAAATTTTGTTCGGGGAGGAGTTGTAATGTAAACAGGCTGCAGCCTGTCCTCCCCTCTTTCTACGACCCCGGCAGTGGGCGCCTGTAGTAGGTATGTATCATCAGTTGTATTCGAACTGCGAACGAATAAAGAACGTGTGGAGGACAGCCCTGTTTGTTTATAAAATACACCTCAGTATGTTAAGGTTTTGGTGGTTTAATTAGGTAGGTGTGGTAAGTAGGTTTTATAAGTTTGTTTTTTATACATAAAAGGCTTTGGCTCTTTTTAGCGTGAGGTGGCCAAAACAATGATATCCGGGCCGGATTTATACCATTTGATTCACGATCGTGTTGACGAAGCTTTTTGGTGCATACGACCGGCTGGACGTACAATGCTCCGGGTGGTCTCAAAAAATTGTTTAGCTCAAGACAAATTTAATAACGTAAAACACACCATACTCTTCTATCGAAAGTTTTCAAGCTACGGCGTTCTGAAAATTTCAACCCCTATTTTTAACCCCTTAGAGATGACTGACAGTAACGCCGAGCTTCGAGGACCAACTAAACCCCGAACGGAACCCATAACCCGAATTTCATCAATTTTCGTCATGGTAACTAAGAAAAGTGCTCAGTACGGCGTACGATGGACAGACGGAAATTTTTGTATTGCATTTTTGGATTCTACATACCTTGAAACGTAAACCATCAAAATTTGAGGGGGGGTTAGATTTTTTTTTTTCATGCTCGATTCCAATGGATCATTATTGAAAATAATAAACCGAAAGTCGCCCGGTACAACTATCTAAGGATAAGTTCGCTGGACACAGAGCTATTGGTTGCCCCGAGAAAAGCAAATCAAAAACGTCTGCCAATTCGAGTAGGCAGTACAGCTTCCTCACTTGAATCACATGATCGTACAGAGTAGTTGGGTAGGTTAATTTTGATACAGAACCATCTGCAATCCAACCCGCGTGTACCCTCAAAATTTCAGCTGTCTATGACTATTTTTCGCGTAGTTGGAAGCTTTACAAGGAAATGGTCAACATTTCATGTTCGAATATGCGCAGACGAAAGTTACACTACGATTCCAATGAAATTCATTTGAAACTATCAAAGTATTATTCCTGATCGACCCTCCAAGTTTGAACTCATTTCAACGGTATTTAAGGTAGTTATCGGCGTTTCAAGTATTTCACGTTTGCGCATGCGCAGACGAAAATTACTGTACTTTTTCAGTGATTTTTGTATGGGACTATCTGTGACTCAACCCGCACCTACTCTCCAAAGTTCAGCCCCCATTTCGATCGACCATTATTTCGGGTAGTTATGAGCGTTACAAGGAATTACCACAGAGAGGAAACGGAGCCAAAGACGTTCCTCGATGAAAAAAAAAAGAAAATAAAAACTTTCCATAGCAAAAACAAAAGTTTTATATACGTTCTTCGATGTCTGAAACGCAAAATGGTTGTGGAAATTTTCATTTTGGAGGTCATAAATTTTTTTTACTCGATCACGAATCCAGGTAGTGAGGAAGCAAAAAAATATCGTGAAGAAGCTATTGGATTGTACGCATTGATGGCCGGGGAATCGGGCTCGTTGAAATGGTGCCTTGACAGTGGTTCCTCATCACACATGTCCAAGGACAAGGAATTTTGTAAACATTGAAAACTCAGAACAAGAACGAGTGAATCTTGAAGGAGCGATGTGATAAGCAGTCGGCATCGACGAATCCCAGCAGTGTGTCTCCCCCGTTTCTTGAATACTCGAGATCTAGAGCATAGTCCTGAGTCCTGGGTTCCCTTGAGGCATCGCAACACTTTTTTTGCTGCAATGAAGTTCTGCTGAGTATAGTTGGAATGAACTGACTCAACATTCTGACTGAGTGCGTTATGTCCGGCCGTGTACAAGCTGATATATAAAACAGTGACCCTACGAGGCACATATGAAACACTTCCTCATTTTGTCGCCTCCACATTTATTTATTTTTTGTACTTATGCATTTTATGTACTTACGTTTTGTTGTTGAATTGAGTATGGTAATTTAATTGTTTTTATTAACTTACTGACCTCTTGCCGAAGTTTGTATCGTCTAATTTTAGGCTGCTACAAATAAAAACATACTGATTGAGTGATTGATTGATTCCTGTTGATGCAGTCCCAAAATCGAATCTCCCTTACTTGTTTGTTGAGTAAATCCTGTTTGGTGCCCTGTAGAGCAGGGGTGTAGACCACCCATCGTAAGAGCAGGACTGTGTGCGGAAGGGAGTTGAATGATGAAGGGTTCTAGTTCTAGCCAATAACAGCACTCCGTTTAGGCAAATTTGAAAATTTGTCCTTTACGCGCCAAAGTCAGATTTTGGGCCGGTACTGTACGATGGTGTCATCGTATTCATTGTCAAACGTTAAATTCCATTTCACTCGTTTTTCACATTCGCGATTCATCGCTTCATTGTTGCGTTAGTTTTTATTGGTGGTGTAATGGGATCAGTGGGCATCTGTAAGTTCGTTCTCCTAACCAGAAAATCTTGCAAGTGCATTCCACTGACTTTTCTGTATGTTCGTTCCCAATGTGAAAGTTCGTTCCATTACAAAAATATGCTCTCGCTCCCGTAATAGGTGGGGGTACGAGTAGGAAGGTAGGGTAGGCATGACACTTAAAAATACGGGGATTTGATATGTAATGTATATTTTCATATAACTATTACCTAATAACTATTACTATTTCCATGAATTTTGCACAAACATCATGAAATTATCATGATCGTGATCTGTTGGCAAAACAGTATGCTGAAATTTTTGCGAGATGACCTCGATGAAAGCGTATAGTGAAAGCCTCCCTTCATCAAATTTCGTGGTACACAACCAGTTTTACTCCTTCTTCTTTGTTGCTGAACATCTGAGGTCACTGAATTCACTCAGTCAATTTTCGCATGCATTTCGCTCGGCGTGGAGAGTAGGTAAAGCTTCTGCAAAAGAAAAACTATTTGGTTGATGAGAGTTGAATTCGGATTTGTTGTGCAAATGGAACGACTCACGCGCGTTTGCAGTTGACATAGAAGTGGAGTGCCAGCCGACATGGATGTCCATTCTTGAGCCAGAGAGACTTCTGTGGAACCTGTATTAAATTTATATTAATTTTGGAAAATCACAGTGCTGCCAACGCTTAGATCCCTCTTAAATATAAAACTGGTTGAAGGCCAGTTGGTCCTTTGCACCTTCTCGCATAGGCTCGTCCATAGCACCGTGCTTCTGATAAAGGGCCAATGCACCTTCCGCTCGGCAACGAGTTTCATATTTGCGCAGATGCCTATGGGAACGAAAGTATACCTGGATCGCCGACGATTACTCCATGGGAATCTAACTATACTCGCGCAAGTGAAAGTTCACTATCTTTTTCCTTGCTGGATACGATCAAAAGGTGGTAATAATTAATACCGGTCTCTTAATGTCCATCAGCTTCGCACGACGCAGGTCAATAGGACGGAGACATCCATGCATTCGCTTTCGTTGATACCCTCTCGGGATTAAGTACAACCAACTGAGTAAGGAAATTGGAGTGGAAGGAAGGAAGTTATTAGTGTGGGCTCGAGGATTAATGTGATGGAAAGAGCTTCGAGTTTTAGTTTGGGCTAATTTACAACATTCAGATAAAGTAATGTTCGTTCCTTTTCCCACTCGCCCTGAGACACCTCCCCCGTCGGGCTTACCGTGTGGCATGAGATACATCTTCTTGATACCGATCTAATTAGAATGGAACTTATCTACTAAATCCTTCAGATTTATCTCGCCCTAAGTTTGTTGAAGTGGTGCCGCTTTACGACTCCCAAGTTAGTTGGAAGAAGACTATTCAGCTGTAAACTAGGAACTACCTACTATTAGCTTAAATTCTCCAAATTTAATCCTATCCAGAAGTACAAAAAGTATGTAGTCATGGCATCTTACCCACCTACTATACTATAGTTGGTGATATAAGCGGTGATATTACTCGTACCTACTTCTGTTTGTCGTCGCGCTGGCGGTGGTCAACTTACGTTTTCAGCGCTACGAATGTCTATGTGTATTATATACTCCTAAAAAAAAACACTCCCTGTAAAAAAATATGCCAAGCTACAAAAGGTGTGATATCCAGGTTGTGCCAAGCACTGTGCCTAATAATCTTCCGTCCACATCCGACAGTTCATTTTCGACGTTAATTTTGAGGTATAGACTAGACTTAGCTAACAGGGTGAGGAGTGAGTTAATCTTTAGGAAGTGTGCTGCTTGGCCGGTCTAGTTACTGATCTATTCAGTTCCTACACGAAGGATTCGAAGCCATCAAAATTAATGATTCACATGCTATGTGCCTGATATGTCGTAGACAGACAACCAGCACACTTCCTAAAGATTAACTCACTCCTCACCTCAAAATTCACGTCGAAAATGAACTGTCGGATGTGGACGGAAGATTAGTAGGCACGTAGAATTTGAATCATTAATTTTGATGGCTTCGAATCCTTCGTGTAGGAACTGAATAGATCAGTAACTAGACCGGCCAAGCAGCACACTTCCTAAAGATTAACTCACTCCTCACCCTGTTAGTCAAGTCTAGTCTATACCTCAAAATTAACGTCGAAAATGAACTGTCGGATGTGGACGGAAGATTATTAGGCACAGTGCTTGGCACAACCTGGATATCACACCTTTTGTAGCTTGGCATCTTTTTTTACAGGGAGTGTTTTTTTTAGGAGATATCACAAATTTTGAAAGGTCGCAAGTAAGTTTCGAAGCTGAAATCAATGTGGCTCAATGTGGCGCAACAATATCCGAAGCCTGAATGAATGTGGTGCAACAATATCTGATCCGAAGCCTGAATCAATGTGGTGCAACGACGATATTCTCACACAAGCAATGCTAAAAATGCTTGACACTTCACATTGGAAAGGGTAGACCTCCCGTTATTCTCCATGTCACTTCGGCGTTACAGTTTTTAATTTTCGTTTTGATGGAAACACCCAAAATCACTTCACGCATTAACATGATTTGGATCGGTACTAAATTTCATAAAGATCGGTCTAGGGAAGAGGGTATATAAGTGGCTTGACAAAGAATGGGTGGAACAAACAAACCGGAACCCCCCCTTTGCTTGTGCGAAAACGGTTACAACTCCCAAAAGGTACTTCACCACGCCAAACCTGATCTACATACCAAATTTCATAAACATCGGTCGAGGGGAAACGGTAGAAGTGGCGTGACAAAGAATGGGTGGGAAAAAAGCAAGCCCCCTCCCCCGGAACCCCCCCTTTGCTTCCGCGAAAACGGTTAAAACTCCCAAAAGGCACTTCACCACGCCAAACCTGATCTACATACCAAATTTCATAAACATCGGTCGAGGTAAAAGGGTTGAAGTGGCGTGACAAAGAATGGGTGGACAAAAAAAAAATGGGAAGAAAGTCACCAAACACGTATTTTGAGCCCTATTTTTCGCAGGTTTTCGAAACACCTACCGCTTCGAATTTGGTGTCAGGCGACTCAGGGTGTTTGCCCCACAAAATATATACGCGCGAATAAAATATAGAAATAACGGGGAAGGCCCGAGAGGGGGCCAAAGTTGGCCCGATTCTTCGCTCAGTTATATTAGGCTCTGGGGCAGCCGGGCGCGGGTTCATGCTTGGCATCGCTCGGCTACCGCCTCGCTTGATGTATACTAGTCTCTCTTCCTGAAGCTGATGGCTTCGGGAGAGTTCGAGTAGTAACTAGTATTATGCCGCCGTTGATATGTTGCCAGGAGAGAAAAGGGCAAAAAGGAAAAATGTAATTTACACGGAAGATAACGGGTTTATAATAGTAATAATAATTATAATTATTATTAATATAGTGGTCATCACCCGTGGGGGGTAAAAAGTGCCATGGGGTGACGCGAGTGGGCGGCCCAAGGGCCTATTCCCACCCGCGAATGCATGTGGAGGGCTCAGTGGTCGGGCATAATAGCCTCCCCCAAAAACTCCCTCACCAGGCTACAGAAGCAATCAGCACGGCCTTCTGCATGTCCTCGTCAAGTCCACCGGGCAACCCAAGGATCCTCAAGCTTTCATGGAGCTTCTTGGGATCACCACGGTGACAGACAAGACCAGGGGAACGATCCGTACCACCTCCTTCTCCCACATCATCCTTATCTCGTTAGCAAGGTGTTTGATCGGGAACGAAAAACGCAAACTAAATTCACTTTAACGAATTTAATATAAGAGCGATATGGAACGATCGACTTGGATAACAATTTTTACAACAATCAAACTTTCTCCACTTTCTCTCTCGTAGGTTCTACGCCATCTTTTCGTCCGAGAGGGGCTTAGGTTTGCAAAAACCAAAGAACTACATGAACGTACATATTTTATAACTCTGACCCGTCGGATCGAAATTGCACCGCCTATGGCTGTCGTCATGCTTGATGCAATTTACTAATATAAGCACAATTATATTCGTTCGTTCTAAGACCCAAAAAACCGCATGATCTGATCGAACCCGCTAGCCGCAGCTAGCGCTCGAGCTGACACCAGACGCACTACTTCGGACGTCCGAACATCCTCCCCCCCCTCAATGACGCCAGTCATTCGGACTGCTCCTTGGGCAAGGGACAATGCTTGACCAATGGACGTGTCAGCTCTCCATTGGTGGACCTAAATTTAGCTACCTGTACAATACCATCAGAACCAGCATGAAGATCGGTAATCACGCCCATGGGCCAAGAGAGCGGTGGACGATTATCGTCCATGATCAACACTACATCTCCTAAAACAGGGAGTCCGTCAGGAGTATTCCATTTGGCCCGTGCCTGCAGATCGAGCAGGTACTCCTTACTCCACTTCTTCCAGAAGCCCTGTACGGTCTTGTTCACGAACCTCCATTTGGGAATAAGGCGCGAGCTGGAGTCCAGACAGCCTTCAGATTCTGTGAGAGCAGTAAGTGGTCTTTGAATCAGGAAGTGACCTGGCATAAGAACGAGAATATCATCCGGCGAGGCGAATTTGAACACAAGAGGCCGACTATTAAGGATGGCCTCGACCTTCGCCACTATAGTGCTAAACGTTTGGAAGTTGACCGTATGATCGCGTAAATTTACCCTAATAAGTCGCTTCGCTGACTTGACCGCAGCTTCCCATAGACCCCCAAAATGAGGAGCCCTTGGTGGTATGAACTTCCAGCTCACCCCCCTAGCAGCTAAACGTTCAGCAAGTGTGATCGATACGCCTGTTTCCAGCGCAATCCTAATATTCCTAAACCAACCAACCAACCCCATGGTACTACAGCCCGTGTCGGGCCTTGACCTGCTCCAGTAGCCGTCGCCATTCCGTCCGATCCTTGGCAACAACCCTCCAACCTCTCACGCCCATCGCCCGACAATCCTCTTCCACTCCATCCAGCCAGCGGAGACCAGGTCTACCTCTAGGCCGCCTTCCCCCAGGACTCCCTCGTAGGATGCTGCTTGGTATCTCTGTGTCAGCCATGCGTGCTACGTGGCCGGCCCAGCGCAGCCTCCCACATTTGATGAACCCGGTAATGCGCTGGTCATTATACAGAGAGTAAACTTCATTATTATACCGGGTTCGCCACTGTGCGCCTTCCCTGACTGGTCCAAATATCCTTCTCAGGATCTTTCTCTCAAAGACCTCAAGTGCGTTTAGATTTGCCGCAGTCAGGGTCCATGTTTCCGAGCCGTAGGTGAGGATCGGGCGGACGAGGGTCTTGTACAGGAGGAGCTTGGTATTCCTTGACACGTTCCGGGACTTGAAGTGCCCCACCAATCCAATGTAGCTTCTGTTGGCAGCCACAAGTCTAGCTGCGATTTCTCGGGACATATCATTAGCAGCTGTGACAACAGACCCAAGGTATTGAAAGGATTCAACACCCTGGAATCTGTACTCACCCATGTCAATGTGTTGGACTGGTGGTGGATTACGCATTGCAATCATGTATTTCGTTTTTTGCTCATTCACCACGAGTCCCATTTTTCGTGCTTCCCGGTCTAATGCCAAGAAAGCCTCCCTCACATCCCGCTCACTCCTGCCAATCACATCGATGTCGTCTGCATATGCCAGTATTTGGACGCTACGGTTGAAGATGGTGCCTCGGCGATCCAGACCAGCGTCCTTGATTGCCCGATCAAGAGCTATGTTGAACAGGATGCATGCCAGCGCATCCCCCTGCCTGAGTTCTTTGGTCGATTGGAAGGTATCAGACAGGCCAGCTTGCACTTTTACTCGGCAGTTGACATCCCTCATTGTGAGCCCGACCATCCTTATCAACTTTTCAGGGATGGCCTCGACCTTCGCCACTATAGTGCTAAACGTTTGGAAGTTGACCGTATGATCGCGTAAATTTACCCTAATAAGTCGCTTCGCTGACTTGACCGCAGCTTCCCATAGACCCCCAAAATGAGGAGCCCTTGGTGGTATGAACTTCCAGCTCACCCCCCTAGCAGCTAAACGTTCAGCGAGTGTGATCGATACGCCTGTTTCCAGCGCAATCCTATTATTACTAAGGCCCCCGAAAAATTGTGACCGTTGTCTGACCAAATGACAGAGGGTACCCCCCTTCGAGCGATGAATCTTTCCAGACTCTGCAGAAAACTGTCAGTGCTCAAATCCATGACTCTAAGTCCACAGCCTTGGTGGCAAAGCAAACGAACACAGCCAACATTTCCACCACCCGTGCTCCACGGAGACCACTTACAGAGACCGAGAACGGACCGGCGTAATCAATGCCGACCTGATCGAATGTGAAAGTTCCCTGAACCCGCCCTGATGGGACCTGACCCATTTCTGGTTGAAAGGAAATGGGCTTTATCGAAAACAGAGGGTGTACTTTGCAAGAGTTCTAGCAACCGCATTCCGACCATCTATAATCCAGAACTTTGTGCGCAGGTGAGCTAAGGTCGCTCTTGGACTGACATGCAAACAGCTCTCATGAGCCTGACGAATGAGAAGTTGAGTGAACGGGTCCTTGGCGGGTAAAAGTGTCGGATGCCTAGTTTCAAATGCACTACTACTATGCTCCAAACGACCCCCCACTCTGATGATGCCCTCTTGTGATCGAAATATTGCGAGTTGTCTCATGAGCTTGGTACGGGGAGTGGAACGGTCTAAGGCGGAATGAATATCCTGAAAGTGTCGACTTTGAGCACGTCGTACCAAAACTAGATCGGCTGCCCGCAACTTTTCAGTTGAAAGTGGTTTGACCGGCGATCTCCGAACCGTTGCAAACCAATCTCTTTGACCACAGGAGTTTCGTCCAAAACGTAAGATCCAGGCAACTACTCTTCTAAGCCGACCAAATGAGCTGAATTTTTCCTCCAACTCATCAGTCATCTCCAGAGCGGTGGCATCCGACCTGGCCGTTCTGATCTCCTCAGCCACACTCGTTTGGCTGAGATCGGGCCTAATTCTGCGGATAGGCCACAATGACTGGTCTGAGCGTAACCAATGGGGACCATTCCACCAAAGCTCATTCTTGACCAGTTTGTTGGGCAGGGCTCCCCTAGATGCTATATCAGCGGGGTTGTCCTGCGTCTGAACGTGGAACCAAAGCTCCTGGGGCAAACAAGAGAGAGTTTTGGCTACAAGGTTTCCCACAAATACTTTCCATAACGGAGCTGGGGGTGAGCCAGGACAGAACGATTGTGCTATCAGAGCACGCAACCAATTGAGCTTGAGCGAATTGTGGCCGAATCTTGTTCATGGTCTGTCGTGAGTCCCTCCCGGGACTACTCCTAGCAGACTTAAGTTCTCACAAACATTTCACTAGCCAACTTTAGTTCCTGTTAATAAACGGTACGAGTGGGGACCAAAGCCGCAGGAGCTGGTACACAACCTGGAACCCCTCCATCCTCTCCCAGCAAGGGAGTGGAAGGAGAAGGCTTCCAGGGCCTATAAAACCCCGGATCCTGCGACTTTTCTCTCATTCTACGATTCCTCTAGCCGCTGGCTACTCTCTCTCTCTCCTTACCATGTCTCTCTCCTACTCCCAAAAGATCTAGCCGATGGTGGAGGTTCGCCCTTAACCAGAACTAGCAAACACTCCTAAAAGATCGGTGGAGGTCCGCCCTTAACCGCACAAACATATCCAAAAAGATCCAGACGATGGTGGAGGTAACGCCCTTAACCAGAACTGGCAAATTCACTGAAAGAACGGTGGAGGTCCGCCCTTAACCGCACATATCCAAAAAGATCCAGCCGATGGTGGAGGTCTCGCCCTTAACCAGAACTGGCAAATTCCCCCCTCGCCTCTCGTGGTGAATTTTAGCCAATTTTAAATTCATCACAGTGGTAACCTCCGACGTTCCCGCAACCTTCCCTTCTCTTCAAGATCTCACACGCCATGCCCACCCTCAGTATCGGCCATTTTCTCTATTTTCCAATTTCAAATTTCACAAACTCAATTTGATATTCAAATTGAAATTTCACGTTTCCCCTGCACCTCATTTCATGTCGGCCATTTTTCAATATTTTCCGCATTTAAAATTTCACCTCTCAACCTGAAATTTTAAATTCCCCTTCTCCCATTTTAACATTTTTTACATTCAAATTTCATCTTGAGCCACATCACCATGGACTCCGAGACCAACGGCAACCCCCCTCCCTTGTCTCCGCAGGAACCCACCGCATCCACCGCCACGCCTCCCATCGCCGCCGACGTCATGACCGCTGCGTCCGCTCTCCCCCTTTCCTTGCCGCCATTCTACACTCACGACCCTGCCTTATGGTTTTTTCAGGTCGACGCCGCCTTCTCCGCCGCCGCCGTCCGGAGCCAGAAGACTCGGTACGCCAGGATCATCTCTCTACTACCGTATGATATCCTACTTCAAACCTCCGACATCTCGGCCGACAGCGCCACCGCCTACGACGACCTACGCAGCCGCCTAACTTCCCTCTACCAGCCCTCGAAGTTCGCCCGGATCGCAGCGCTGTCGCCACCCCACCACCTCGGAGACCTCAAACCCTCCCACCTCTTCCGCCGCCTACGTCATCAGCTCAATGACGTCATGACGGCCAACGTCACCCGGACTTTCTGGCTCCGGGCTCTCCCCCCCACCGTGCAGCTCGCCCTCGCTGCCCACCTCGACGCAGCGGACGACGACCTCCTTCGCCTCGCCGACCCAATTCACGACCTCACTTCTGCCGCCACGGTCAACGAGGTTCACCACCCCCCTACTCGCCCCGCCTCCTCCGACCGTCACCGACGCTCCCTCTCCTCCGACCGTCAGCACCGATCCCCCTCCACGGACCGCAGGGGACGCCCTTCCCCCTCCGACCGACATGGGCGCTCGCCCGAACAACGTCGGGACCCCCCACCTCCGCAACGGGCCTCAAGTCAACGGCCGCGGAAGCAGCTGCTCCCCGCCGACCACCCCAACCGCTGCTTCTACCACGTAAATTTCGGGAATAAAGCCCGAACTTGCACACCGCCCTGCGCCTTCCCGAAGGATTCGAGAAACGCCGACGCCCGCCGGTAAATCCGGCGGGCCCCCCTCCTCACACCCTCGGGGGGGACCACCGCCATCTACCCCCCGCCACCATCGCCTCCGCGACAACCTACGCAGACGCCGTCCGCCGCAACCAACCTCCCGCAGACGCCGTCCGCCGCAACCAACCCTCCGCAACCACTACCAACGCTCCCATCACGCCACCCCCTGGTGCCGCACCTGACGCCGTCCGTACGACCCGGACGACGCCCGCTTCCCCCGCCGCGGCACCAGCCCCTCACCGGGCTCGCCGCGACCGGCGCGGCCGCCGCCGACGCATCCGCCGCCGCCGCATCCGCCGCCGACGCATCCAACACCGACGCACCCGCCGCCGCCGCCGCCCCTATGACCCGGGCGACGCCAACCCCCCGCCCAGCCGCTGCTGAACCCCCCGGCATCAAACCCCTCCCCGACAAAGTCCAAACCCTCCTTGATTTTCCCCCACCACGTACCGCCACGGAGCTACGACGGTTTCTGGGTATGATTAACTTCTACAGGCGGCACGTCAAACATGCCGCCCAGCACCAGAAACCGCTCGTAGCCGCCGTCCCCCAACCAGCCAAAAAGAATGATCGCCGCCCTATCCTCTGGACCCCCGAACTCGAAACCGCCTTCTCCCAATGCAAGCAGGACCTTTCCGCCGCCGCTCTTCTTGCCCATCCCAATCCCCACGCCCCCCTCTCCATCACCACGGACGCCTCCGATTGGGCCATCGGGGCGGTCCTCCATCAACACACTGGCGCGGGACCTCAACCCCTTGGATTTTTTTCCAAAACTGTCACCCCCCGACAACAAAAATACTCTACGTTTGACAGAGAACTCCTCGCCATCTACGAAGCCATCATCCATTTTCGTGACTTCTTAGAGGGCAGGCAGTTCTCTGTCATAACGGATCACAAACCCCTCACTCACGCCCTCCTCCAAAGTCGGAAAACCGCCTCACCCCGCCGCCTCCGGCAGTTGGAATTCATCGGACAATTTACGTCCGATATACGCTACCTGCCGGGGGCGGAAAACTGTGTGGCGGACGCCTTATCACGCCCCACGCCCGTGCCAGTGGATGAACTCCTCCCTTTTCCCTCTCCCTCCGTCATTTCCGCCCACCAACAATCCGACTCCGACCCCGCCCTAGCCAACCTCATCGCCGCCGATAAGCTCACACAACTGCCGCCCCACAACCTCTGGTGCGACGTAACGGCTGACACCCCCCGCCCTTACGTCCCACCAGACCTCAGGCGGCAGTTGTTTGACCACTATCACGCCCTACACCACCCCGGCATCCGCGCCAGCTGAGACCTCATCAAATCGCGGTACTTCTGGCCCCGTATGAACACGGATATCCGCTATTGGGTACTCGGGTGCCAGAAGTGCCAGCCATACAAGGTCTCGGCCACCCCCTCCGTACTCCCCCAACCCATTGACGACGCCTTGCCGTGGGAGCACGTCCACCTGGACATAGTAGGTCCCCTTCCCCCGTCGGAAGGAAAAAAATTTTGCCTCACCATGATCGACCGGGTGACAAATTGGGTGGAATGTATCCCCCTCGCCCACATCACCGCGGACGCCGTCGCTAACGCGTTCCTATCCAACTGGATCGTGCGCTACGGCTGTCCGCGGACCGTCACAGTCGTTCAGGGGAGGCAATTCGAGTCTGCACTGTTTTCCGACCTACTACGCTCCCTCGGCATCGCGAAAATCCACACCACCCCCTACCATCCCAAATCCAATGGCAAGATAGAGCGGTGGCACCTCGTCCTTAAACAGGCCATATCAACTTCCTCATCTACCCCCTCCTGGACTAAGCACCTACCCTACATCTTACTAAGCCTCCGTACCGCTCAACGTCCATCAGACAATTTCAGCCCTGCCCAGCGGGCCTTGAAAGACCCCATTCGCTTACCTGCCGACGTTTTCCCCGCTAGCAACCCGTCAATTAACAGGGACCCTTCACCACTAACCCCTCAAAGCGACACCGCCTACCCCAAACGTTTCCTTTCCGCCACACAAATGTACTTAAAAGAACCCGGCATGCATAAAACCTTTCAGCCCCTTTACTCAGGTCCCTTCCATGTTATCCGCACATCAAACTCTACCGCCACCCTGTTAATTGACGGGAAACCCCATACGGTACCGCTAGCCCGTTGTAAACCCGCTCCCGTTCTTCCCGACCACTCACCTTCACTCAGTCTCCCACAAACCTCCGACCATGCAACGTCGTTCGCCGTCGCCTCCATCTCCCTTCCGCCCCCTAACGTTGCCCCCCCCCCCCCCCGTATCCGGACTTCGATGCCGACCCGGACATCGCCGCCATCCTACGGGACGTTTTTTGCCCCGCACCCCTCTCCCCGTTACGACAGTCTCCCGAGCCCCCTTCACCGCTTTTCTTTCCTCCGCCACGGATCACCGGACCACCTCCCCGGCCCCGGCAGTGGAAACAACCCCGGTGGGCGATTATTCGCGACTATTACATCGCGAAAGCCACCGGGGTATACGAACCTTACATACCGGTGGATCCCCGCATGCCACCCCCCCCCCCCCCCTACACCAACCCCCAAACCGCCGCCATCTGCCCAGCCTCCGCCGCCTCCGGCACCCTCATCGGCTCGCGGGGATCCCACCGTCATGCTGCCGGGGATATCCCCAATAGCTGCCGCCGGGACCGTCCGGCTCGGGAGACGGGAGCGCCGACGACACACCGGCCCGGCGGTCCGGACTTTCCGCCCCGCCCGCCAAACCCACGGCGGGGCCTGGGGGGGCCTGGGTCTCGTGTGTCGGCTAAACAACCACACGGCACCCAGACCCCACATGCCCTGCCGTACTATTCCAACTTTGAGCGACTTCACTCTTCCATGTGATATGCTAACCATTTCACCTTACACTTATACTTATGCTCACTTATACTTATACTCTATACTTATACTTATACTTATACTTATACCTATGTCACATACATTTATCTACTCACGTCAACAATCATTGTAAATATCCACTCCCAATGTACATAGTCTTATGAATCTACACAAGTCAACCATCTCTGTAAATATCCACTCCCAATGTACATAATTTTAGCCGCCAACACTCATTGTAAATAACCATCACCTATACTTTTAATTTGACATACGTAGTTTTAAGTCATCACCCATTGTACGAACCACCTAGATTTAAGCCAGTATGTACTACTGTTTCCCGCGGCCCTCAGCCAGCTGTAACCTTGCGCCTTCAGCACCCCTTTTTGTTTTTCTCTCTTTCGCCTTCAGCGCCAATTCTGTTTGCAGTGGCCATCAGCCTCTTGTAACCTTGCGCCTTCAGCCCCATCCTGTTGCTCCAGCCTTCAGCTCCTGTCAACCTGTGCCCTCAGCTCAAGAAATCTTTGCTCAAACTGGGGGGACCCATGTCGTGAGTCCCTCCCGGGACTACTCCTAGCAGACTTAAGTTCTCACAAACATTTCACTAGCCAACTTTAGTTCCTGTTAATAAACGGTACGAGTGGGGACCAAAGCCGCAGGAGCTGGTACACAACCTGGAACCCCTCCATCCTCTCCCAGCAAGGGAGTGGAAGGAGAAGGCTTCCAGGGCCTATAAAACCCCGGATCCTGCGACTTTTCTCTCATTCTACGATTTCTCTAGCCGCTGGCTACTCTCTCTCTCTCCTTACCATGTCTCTCTCCTACTCCCAAAAGATCTAGCCGATGGTGGAGGTTCGCCCTTAACCACTAGCAAACACTCCTAAAAGATCGGTGGAGGTCCGCCCTTAACCGCACAAACATAACCAAAAAGATCCAGCCGATGGTGGAGGTAACGCCCTTAACCAGAACTGGCAAATTCACTAAAAGAACGGTGGAGGTCCGCCCTTAACCGCACATATCCAAAAAGATCCAGCCGATGGTGGAGGTCTCGCCCTTAACCAGAACTGGCAAATTCCCCCCTCGCCTCTCGTGGTGAATTTTAGCCAATTTTAAATTCATCACATGGTCTTTCCTAGCAATTCGGCAGCGAGCAGTTCTAGCCGGGGTATAGACACCTGCTTTATGGGGGCAATTCGACCTCTAGCGGTGACTAGCTGGGTCACAAATGAACCTCCTTGCGCGCAAACATGATAAACCACAGCTGCGTATGCCTTTTCAGAGGCGTCCGCAAATCCCACTAGCCACTGAATGGGACTAGCAACATGAACGTGACGAGGAATCTTCAGCTCTGAGAGCGTATCGATAGATCTAGCAATGTTCGACCAATCAGTAACTAAGGAGAGGGGAAGTGGATCGTCCCAGTCAAAACGTGCATGGCACACCTCAAGCTGAATCATTCGAGCGAGAACCGAAACCGACATGACCCAGCCAGCGGGGTCATAAATTCTACTACTTCACTAGCCAACTCCCTCTTGGTTCGAACTACAGGTGTGGTTGGTACTTTAAAGAAGATCGTGTCAGTACGAGGATCCCAGGCTACCCCTAGCATTGTAAGGGGCATGCCTTCCGTGGGATCCAAATCTACCGTTTCGCCCGATATCAGGAAATTATCTTGGGGGATCCCCTGAAGCAGATCGGGGTGATTAGCCGCCCACTTCCACATCTGAAAACCCACCGAACCTACCAGAGCAACAAGTTCGTCCCTAATCTCACGTGCCTCTTTGATCGTGGCACCTCCTCCATGAACGTCATCCACATAGGTTTGCTGGAGTAGAACTAGAGAAACCCTGGGGTAGTTTTTGGCCTGAGTATCTGCCAAATCTTTCAAGGTCCGGTTCGCCAGGAATGGAGCTGGGTGACCGTACAGAGCGCAAAATCCTGAACGGGGTCATCCAGTGAATCTCTCCAAACAATACAGAGAAGATCTTGATCTTCTCTGGGATGTAAAATTTGGCGGAACATTTGTTTAAGATCGCCAATGAACACATAGGGGAACGAGCGGAATCGGAGGAGGATATCGCAAATGTCCGGTTGTAACCTAGGACCTACGTGTAAAATTTATTTCAATGATCGACCATTTGCCGTCCGCTGTGACGCATTAAAAACTACACGGATCTTATCTGCTGGATCCTCTAGACGACGAACCACAAGATGAGGCATATTAGTAATGAGCGAGACCCGACACCAGGGGATCGACAGGTCTCATGTGACCCTGAGCGGTATACTCATGCATGAGATTTTTATACGGTGGAACAAGATCAGGATTTCGCCTAAATTTACTTTCCAATCGATAAAGCTGCCGTAGGGCTATCGATCGAGAATGACCTGGCGAATTTGGAACCTGTGTGAGAAACAATGGAACGGTGTACCTACCTGAACCGTCCCTGCGCACCTGATCTAAGAAAACATTCTCTGCCTCCCGTTCAGCAGGTGTCCAAGGCTCTTCCTCCTCAACTGACTCAATCTCCAACATTCGCTTCAGAAGGACGTCCGTTTCTGAACCTGAATGGGTGCAGAACTTAGGAATCCAAAATTGCATTCAGTGCAAAATTGGTGGACTAACTGATGCGAAATCCACTGGGGGCACTACAGAGAATAAATTACGCACCGGCTCTAACAGAGCACCTTTGGAGTGGAAAAGTGGAACTCCTGAACGAGGGGGAGGCGAAAGACGTTCCTTCGGTGGAGCAGGAGCCACCCCTGAACATTCTCCCTTTCGTACACTGCCTCCAACAAAAGTTTGTCGGAATGCTCTAATAATGTCCTGAATGGCCCACTTACGATATTCAGCTGACCGAACGTCCTTCCATGCCGGCTGCGCTGTACCTACTAGAGCGGGACGAACCAGCGTTAACTTCGGACTTGAAGGGAAAAACTTGACTAGTGGCTTCGGTTGGAATGAACCACTGAAGGTGATTCCTATCACCGAACTTCACTATCTGCCCCTTCCGTGCTTCAGTTCAACATAGCGCTAATCAGCCTACTTGAGAACGTAATAACCGTGGTGAGTTGCCCACCGGAGGATCGCGTTCCCCTTCTATGGGTTGTATGACTAGATCGGCACATAAATGTAAAGTGTAAACGGGTAAATGTCATGGATTTTAGTAAGAAATATTTTCAATAGATGGCTGCACCGTCGGGGGCAATCCAATATTCGGTTTATCTCTTGAACGGATCAACCGATTTTCAATCTGTAAAGTGTTCTGTAATCGTTATAAACAACCACAAGTGCGTACATTCAGTTTTGAATTTTAAAATTTTTTTTCATGGAGTTCCCGAGATTTTTTCACTCAATTTCAACTTTTTTGAAAAAAGTCGAAGAATCCAAATCCGTTTTCAGATTGCAAATCGGATCATTAGATCGAACGGCATCTGGGAAAATCACTATAACAATAGGGGCCTATTGTTAGCCCTCTAATCCTCTGGGGGGGGGCTCCAACCCTAGGCTGGTGCGTCGTTGACTTTCTACTTCCACCTGGTGAGAGTCTACGAGGGTCCTGGAGAAGTTTTCTAGAACCAGGGGTCTGGGGAGTTGGTGGATATCCAGGTTCATCATATCTAATAGTTGGACTTTTTTCAACAAGGTAAACCGAAATTTCTGATCTAATGCCGTCGAATTATTCTCAGCAGTATTGGTAATACGCTGGCCGACAGACAGGAAGTATAGGAAGCTATCAGGGGAGAAAGATGAGATTGATGTCAGTTATTTATTTTTGTTATGTTTATTGTCATTTTAACCCCCCCCCCCCCCCCACCCAAAGGGTTTTTGGTTTATTCTTGTTATTTTCATTATATTTTTCGTTGTTATGATTTAATTTCTTCTTGTTATTGTTGTTACGATTATTGAACATTTTTATTGTTATTATCGTAATTGCATGCATTTTTTTAAATTGTTATTGACATTCGTAAAATGCGTAACTTGTTATCGTTATTTTCGTTATGGTTGTCGAAGTTTTTAAAATATCTAAAAATTTTATTCTTGCTACCTTTTTTTTGTTCATTACTGTCTTCCAAAATATTTTTTTAATTAAAGAAAAAACGCTGCAAATTATTATATAACGGTTTACTATTTACCTGTATAGATGCCCCTTCTTCGTAGATCACTGTTTTCTGTGGTCCATACCTACCCTCGAGCTCCCCCCCAGGAAAGCACTGAACCAAGTAGTGGCGAGTACTGGAGCCGGCCCGGGAATTACAGTTTCATACAAATGCGCGGGATTCAATAATTCAATCATTAATATTAATTGTTGTTATTCATGAAGCATAGCGTTTGTTAAAGTTGCAAAGGAAATGAAATAATCTTCAAATGAAATAATATCACAGAACAACCAGCTCGACTTCATACAGCCATCCTTGATTATAATCAGGTGTTCCCCAGCAATGATATCTGGGCTGGATTTCTCAGTCAGTTTATCGTTACCCGTGTTCAAGAGAAACAACAATCTTAAAACTGAGAACAACCCTCAGTGGAACAAACGGCAATGGAAAATAACGGCCGTCAAATCCAGCAGGATATTTGTTGCCAAGGAAATTCGAAATGACGGCCTGATGACGGTGAGCGATCTGTAGGCGACTGAACGTTGATCTATTTTTACCGATTTTTGGCCCTTATAAACTTGACAGATGTGTAAAATTTGATCCACACTGTTTTCGCGAATCACCATCCCACACAATGTCAGGTGAAATAATATTAGTTTTAGCCCATAATACGAACTTTTGACCCCCCCATCAAAATTTAACCCATATTCTGTACGAAAAACAATTGAAACGTTATTTTTCCGTCTTTACTCACCCTTCCATACAACTTTCAGTGATTTTGTATCAATTGTTCGCAATTTTAGCCGTTTTTACTCAAAAACTCAAATTAGACAGACCCCCTTAAAATTTTTAAAAATTGCTCGTCTTCGAACTCATTTTCTGTTTGGCAGTAAGAACATTTTGGCGAAAATTGGAATTTCCCAGGTTTTTGACTCATAAAAAATGAATTTAGGTAGCTTAACCTTCGTTACAACCTCAATTCTTCACTCTTCGGTCAAAATCAACTTAATGTTCGGTCTTCTTGCCCTGAAAAACACGGAAAACACCTCACCGCGAGCTCATGTTAACTAAAACCTCAAAAATCCCTCGGAAACCCCTATTTTTACACCCAATTTTCTCCCATAACACCCCAGGGTATATTCCGATCGGGCTGCGAAGTTTCGGGACACAACTAGGGCCAAAATGGAGCCTTTGTGCTGAAGGAGGAATTTTTTAGACCGAGAATGAAGTAGTTATGCGTGATACGGCGGACGGCGTACGGACATTGCATTTTTGGAATCTACGCACCTTGAAACGTAAAAGAAAGAAATTTGAGGGGGTGTTATAAAAATTGTTTGCTGAGCGAATACATAGGTGTATTATTCACAGAATAATAAACCAAAAAAAAAAGGAGCGTAATACCTAATTTGGGTTTTGGGGGCCAAAATTGGTGGAAACCATCAGAAGTAGCTATTTCAACTATGTCACATGAAACAAAAATAAATGAACAGCCACCATTTCTGTAGATGTCCAATAGAATAATAAGCCCATGTGACAAGGACTCTGCAGCGTTTTTCAAATGGAATTATATCACAGAACAACCAACTCGATTTCATACAGCCGTCCGTGATTATAATCAGGTGCTCCCTAGTGACGATATCTGGGCCGGATTTATACCGTTTGATTCACGATCATGTTGACGAACCTCTTCGGTGAAAACGAACGGCTGGTCGTACAAAGCTGTGCGTGGTCTCAAAAAACGCTTTAGTTCAAGATCAATTTAAAAACGTAAAAAAACCATGCCCTTCTACTGAAAGTTTTCGTGCTATGGCGTTCTGAAAATGTCAACCCCTATTCTTCATCCCTTAGGGATGACTGACACTAACGCCGAGCTTCGCGGACCAACTAGACCCCAAACCTACAAAGACCTACAAATGACCTACAAAGAAAATTTCATTAATTTCGAATCATGGTAACTAAGAACATTGCGAAGTACAAATGTATGATTGAATGGAATTTGGGCCGTAATCTTCTGGAGCACTCTTTATTTTTTTAGAAAATTGCTTTCTATTCTTATTTTTCCCACCAGTAAAAAGAGCTCGGCTACATGCGGCATTCCTACGTTTTCGCCTGTCTGCGATTTTCTTCGTTATACTTGCTGGGATTTTTCCCGTTATATATCCCTACTATATTATAAAAACGGATCTCTGTGAGTCTGTGTGTCTTTCTATGCACGGCCAAACGGCTCGACGGATATCGACCAAATTTGGCACGAATATCCGGTAGGCTCCCAAGTTGTGCAACGTCGCATTTTTAATTCCCTGACCATAGCGGAACTATGGTCGACCATGGTCAACTCCTGAATGGCTTGACGGATATCGACCAAATTTGGCACGAATATCCAGTAGGCTCCCAAGTTGTGCATCGTCGCATTTTTAATTCCCTGACCATAGCGGAACTATGGTCGACCATGGTCAACTTCGTTAATTGAAATGGTAACCCCTATTTTTTATCGCGTATTCGTAATCTACGTGAAATTCTATCTACGATCGACCCTTCGGACTACCCCCGCGGTCGACCATAGCGCATCCATGGGCCCCTCCATGGTCGAATCCCGAATTGCTCAACGGATATCGACCAAATTTGGCAGCAATATCCGGTAGCCTCCCAAGTTGAACGTAGGCGCATTTTTAATTCCCTGACCGTAGCGGAAATATGGTCGACCATGGTCAACTCCTGAATGGCTTGACGGATTTTGATAAAATTGGGCACAAATACCCGGTAGGCTATGGGATTTTTCCGTCGTTTGTTGGTTCCACGATAGTGCGTACAGCGAATCTCGGATAGCGAGCGAAGCGAGCGGTCAGGCTAGTCTAATAGTTTTAGCGTGCCATTCGGGACCAATTTGGTAATCTAAAGCTGCCCCTCTAACTCTACTCGTGAACGAACCTCTCTTCCCCCTATTGATTTGTTTACCCCCAGTAAACTTGGCCACTAATGCCATATAACTTTCTGCCAAGTTACTTGTGTCATTTGACAATAAATAGTGACTTTTCACTAGTACGGGGGAAGCGCCACATGTATTTTAGAAAGTAAAATAATAGTTACCTCATCAAACGCCTTCCCGTTTCGGGGGTTCGAACAGTAATACTCTTTGCATTCTCCATGACCCCCAAAAATGTGATTTGGCCCATTAGTTAAATCTATCCTTAAATCTTCTACTAGACCGGTGGATTTCGAATTGTGCGCGATTGCACCTCTCGCGCACGCTTTCAGCCGCTTTATAAGAGTTGGTTAACATTTTATAGTTAAGTCCGGGACTCTTTTTGCAAACCAAAAAGCCGTTTTGTATAATTTTTGATCACGTGATTGGCGCATTCAATTTTTGTCATATTGCGTCCATACGAAACATTGTGACAAATGCACTGGAGTCCCCATTCCCTATCATATACCTATGTATATTATGCTTGTCGTGAGTCCCTCCCGGGAACACTCCTCTAATTTAAGTTCTCACCAATATCCAAACGCTAAAGTTAAGTTTCCATCAATAAACGAATGAGTGGGGAGACAAGCCACAGAACCCAGGGTACACAACCTGGGGCCCCACCACCAACCCCTAACAGGGGGTTGGAGGGAGAGGCCTCCATTTCCTATAAAACCCTGGATCCTGGGGCTTTAGCTTCATTCGACACTTCGTCTAACCAGCTCTCTCTTCTCTCCTCTACCTTGCTCTCTCTCCCTCAAAAGATCCTAGATGTCGGTGGATATCCGCCGCCTGGGCAAAACCTCCTCTCCTTCAAAAGATTCTAGATGTCGGTGGATATCCGCCGCCTAGACAAAACCTCCTTCTCCAAAAGATCCTAGATGTCGGTGGATATCCGCCGCCTGGGCAAATTCCATCACTCACCTCCACCTTTTCACTCTCCCAAAAGATCGTAGATGTCGGTGATAACCGCCTGCGCATTTCCTCACGCCACCGTGATGAACCAATTTTAAATTCATCACAGTGGTGAACCCGACGTTCACCCAACCTTCTTTACCTACTGTGTCGACCCCAGTCAAGTTCAGTTCGGTGTCCCCTTTTTCAATTTCAAATTCGGTCAGTCAGTCAGTTAACGTTCACAATTTTCGCCCACCGCTCGGGGATCGCACACCTCTCACGTCTCCGCTCAACCACACACACCTCCGCTCCCCATTTGCGAATTTTGAATTTGAAATTTAAAATTTGAATTTTTTTTTCAAATTACAGACTCGACCATGGACCCGCACTCGTCGCCGCCGCCGCTTCTCCGGCCGTCCACGCTGCAGCCACCCGCCGCCACGACAACGGACGCAACGGCCACTGTCGAGAACCCGTTCTCCACCCTTTCACCACCCGGCTCCACCTCATCACCTGCGCCCGCCGCCGCCGCCGCCGCCGACGTCATGACCGCCTCTGCGTCATTCCCCCTCACATTACCACCGTTTTACTCTCATGACCCCGCATTATGGTTTTTCCAGGTGGATGCAGCGTTCTCGGCCGCAGGGATCAGCAGCCAAAAGACACGCTACTCCCGCATAATCTCCCTCTTGCCGTTTTACATCTTGCTGCAGACGTCAGACATCTTCCCCGACGCCGCAACCGCCTACGACGACCTCCGCGGCCGCCTCATCTCCCTCTACCAGCCATCTAAAATCGCGAGAGTCGCCGCCCTGACGCAGCCGCTACACCTCGGCGATATGAAACCCTCCCACCTCTACCGGCGCCTGCGACATCAGCTGCAAGGCATCATGACCGCCGACATCGCCCGGACTTTCTGGTTGCGCGCCCTACCCTACCCCATCCAGATGTCGCTCGCCAGCCACCTCGACGGCCCGGACGAACCTCTCCTCCGCCTCGCCGACACGGTGCATGACCTCGCCGCTGCCGCCAGCGTCGGCGACATACTCAACCCCCGCACCGCACCGCCTCCACGACAACGCGCCGCAACGTCCCGCGAGCGCGGCCGTCCCCACTCCACCGAACGCCGCCCCACCCCTCCTCGGGAGCAGCGAAGAGGGAGATCCCCGCCCAGCACGACCCCCTCCAACACGCCGCGCCTCGCCAGGACTAGCTACCTCCCCGCCAACCACCCCCACCGATGCTTCTACCACGTGAACTTCGGTGGGGAGGCCCGCAAGTGCCAAGCCCCCTGCTCCTTCCCCTCCGGGCAGGGAAACGCAGACGCCCGCCGGTAAACCCGGCGGGCCCCCCTCCTCGCCAAAACGGGGGGGACCACCTCCCTTCCCCCCCCCCCCCCCCCCCGCCCGCATCAACTCAACCACCGCCACCAAGGCCTCCTACCCTTCCTACGCCGCCACCACGGCCGCCAACCTAACAACAGCACCTCGCTCCGCCACCACCCCCCTCCCCCGACCACACACCGTTCCCCCACCCAAGAACGGACCCCACTCACCAACCTCCACGACCGCCAACATCACGGCCGTACCACGCTGCACCGTCGGCTCCGCCTCCCGGCCGGCCACCGTTCCCCCACCTAGGAACGGCACCCCCTCCACCTCCTCCACGGCCACCTACCCCACGGCCACGCCTCCCTGCGCCGCCACCAACCTCCCCCGGCCGATCACCGTTCCCCCACCAAGGAACGGCCCCCTCCCGGCCGCCTCCACGGCCGCCAACCCCACGGCCGCGCCTCGCTGCGCCGCCAACACACTCTCCCAGCCAACAACCGTTCCCCCACCACGGAACGGGCGCCCCTCCCTCCACGTCTCCTTTAAGGGAGACAGACCCCCACCACTGACCGAACCCACCACCCCTGCTACGAACCCACCAACGGACCAACCACACCCCGCCCCCACTGCCGCGATTTTGCAAAACGCGATCCCCACCCATCAACGTCTTTTCCTCCGCTGCAAGAAAACCAATGTTCCCTTCCTCATCGACGCAGGGGCGGCGCTTTCAATATTTCCAACTTCTATCCTCCGTCGTCAGGCGCGCTGTTATCGCCAGCTTCTCTACGCCGCCAACGGTACCACCATCCACCCTCGACATATCAAGAGCCTTCCACCACATCAACATCCACCCCCCAGACATTCCAATAACCGCTATCATAACCCCCTTCGGCCTTTTCGAATACGTCAAGATGGGATTTGGCCTTAGGAACGCTGCCCAAACGTGGCAGCGTTACATGGATAACATATTACGTGGCCTCCCGTTCGTCTTTTGCTTTTTGGACGACGTTCTGATAGCATCCCGCAGCCCCGAAGAGCACCTGGACCACCTCACCCAAATTTTGAAAATCTTCACCACTGAAGGGCTCCAGATCAACGTGGACAAGTATGTCCTAGCCCAAACCTCCGTCCGCTGCCTCGGCCACCTCGTCTCCTCCGAAGGGATCAAGCCACTACCAGACAAGGTCCACACCATCAGCGACTTCCCCCAGCCCCGCACCGTCACGGAACTCCGCCGTTTTTTGGGTATGTTGAACTTTTACCGCAGACACATAAAACATTCAGCACAACACCAACAACCCCTCATCAACGCCATCCCCCAACCCCCCAAAAAAAATGACAACCGCCCCATCTCCTGGTCCCCAGAACTCACTACCGCCTTCCACACTTGCAAACAGGACCTAGTCGACGCCGCTCTATTGGCCCATCCCGATCCCCACGCCCCCCTTTCCATCACAACCGATGCGTCCGATTGGGCCATCGGGGCAGTGCTCCACCAGCACACCGGCGCCACCCCCCAACCCCTCGGGTTTTTCTCTAAAACCCTATCCCCAACCCAGAAAAACTACTCCACGTTCGACAGGGAGCTCCTCGCCATCCACGAAGCCATTAAACATTTTCGTGACTTCGTGGAGGGCAGGCAGTTCTCTGTCGTAACAGACCACAAGCCCCTCACCCACGCCCTCATACAAAGCCGCAAATCCGCCTCGCCTCGTCGCCTCCGGCAGCTCGAATTCATCGGACAGTTCACATCCGATATTCGATATCTGCCGGGGGCCGACAACTGCGTGGCGGACGCGCTCTCCCGCCCCACCCCGCGCCGGTGGCGGAGTTACTGCCCTTCCCCTCCCCACACACCATCAAATCCCACCAAAACCCACAATCAGACCAAACCCTCTCCAACCTCATCTCCGCCTCCAAACTACATCAGCTGCCGCCCCTTGAGCTCTGGTGTGACGTAACGGCCGACTCACCGCGCCCTTACGTCCCACCCGACCTCAGGCGGCAGCTCTTCCTCCACTACCACTCCCTTCACCACCCCGGCATCCGGGCCAGCCGGGACCTAGTAAAAACACGGTACTTCTGGCCCCATATGAACACGGATATCCGTAACTGGGTTCTAGGGTGCCAGAAGTGCCAAACTTACAAGGTCTCGGCACACCCCCACGTCACTCCTCAACCCATTCCCGACTCCCTCCTGTGGGAACATGTCCACCTAGATCTGGTCGGCCCCCTTCCCCCCTCCGAGGGGAAGAAATACTGCCTCACAATGATCGACCGTGCCACCAATTGGGTTGAATGCATCCCGCTCGCCCACATCACCGCGGACGCCGTCGCCGCGGCTTTCCTCAACCAATGGGTTAGCCGTTACGGTTGTCCGCGGACAATCACGGTCGATCAAGGGAGGCAGTTTGAGTCCGCCCACTTTTCAGATCTCCTCCGTTCCCTCGGGATCCAAAAAATCCGCACCACTCCCTACCACCCCCAATCCAACGGGAAAATAGAGCGGTGGCACTCGGTCCTGAAACAGGCCATTTCAACTTCAGCTACATCCCCCTCTTGGACAAAAACACTCCCCTACGTATTACTCAGCCTTCGCACTTCCGCCCGTCCTTCAGACAACACAAGTCCCGCACAACACGCTTTTAAAGATCCCCTCCGTCTACCAGCCGACATTTTCACTCCACACAACACACCGTCAATTAACAGGGAACCGCTACACACCTCAACACCGACAAACGACACCACTTACCCCAAAAGATTTTACACCGCCACTCACATGTACTTGAAAGAGCCCGGCATGCATAAAACGTTTCAACCCCTTTATGCCGGGCCCTTTCAAGTCATCCGCTCAACACCAACCACCGCGACCCTGTTAATTGACGGAAAACCCCACACCGTCCCGTTAGCCAGGTGCAAACCCGCACCTGTGCTCCCTCAACCAGCAAACACTATCAGTCTCCCACCGTCCGTTCCCGATGTCGCATCTCCGCTCACCACAACCGTCACCTCCGTCGCCGTTTCCGGATTCCGATTCGGATCCGGAAATGGCGGCCATTCTCCGGGACGTGTTCGTCCCGGACCCGCTATCCCCCCTACCCCCCTCGCCCGGGCCCCCATCACCGCTTCCTTTCGTCCCGCAACGGATCACCGGATTACCTCCCCGGCCCCGGCGGTGGAAGTACCCCCAGTGGCAAATTCTACGCGAATTTCGCGCAGCCCAAGCCACTGGGGTACACCCCCCCTACACCCCCACCGACCCGCTCATGTCCTCCATCCTCCACGAGTTCCGCCTCGCGGAACTCATGCCCCCCCCAGCCCCAATTCAAATCATCCCCCCAACCCAACAACAACCCACCAACCTACCCCTCAAATTCAACCCCCCCAAAATAGACTTTGGCCCCCCACCCCCCAACGTCCTCAAAACCCAACCACCCCCCAACCCCCCACCACCGCCGGGGATATCCATAATAGCCCCCGTCGGGACAAAACGGCCCGGGCGACGGAACGGACGGAGGGAGCGTCATCCACACCCCCACATCCCGGCGGCCCAGTAACCCCGCCCTGCTACGAGCAATCGCGGCGGGGCCTGGAGGCGGCGGAATGCTGTTTGTGTCCAAACACTACCACACACAGCGTTCCGCCCCTCGCGGCCCCACCGCGGCCGCCCCATCATCGCGACCACACACAGCTACGCCACGGGCGCAGCGGCAAAGCGGACAAACCTCCCGGTAGGTCTCATCTGCCCCCTACCAGGGGTCTTGTCCGCATCGCCGAGGCGCCCCCACACACCCTACACACCACACCTACACCCTTCCACATCCACACCCTATCCATACCCAAAGGACGGCGGATTTCCGCGCACCCCGGAAAATGTCATCCCGAACCGTCCACCCAAACCATTGTAAATACTATTTTAAATTGTAAATACTACCTACCTTATGTAAATACTACCTACCTACCATTTTTATTGTAAATACTACCTACCTTCTGTAAATACTCATAATCTATGTATGTCTCACCAACTTCCTATATCACTAACCTTTGTAAATACTCATAATATTAAGTCCACTCTCACCTAGACTTAAGAATGACGCCCTCAGCACTCAGCCTGTTGCCGTGGCCCTCAGCCGTTGTCACCTTTGGCCTTCCGCCCCATTTCTGTTTGCCTTGGCCCTCAGCCCCTGTCACCTTGCGCCTTCAGCCCTTCTCACCTTCCGCCTTCAGCCCCGACAATTTTATTTTAGTCCTCACCTTTGGCCTTCAGCCCCACTTATGTTTGCTATAGCCCTCAGCTCCTGTCATCTTGCGCCTTCAGCTCCACGAATCTTGGTTCAAACTGGGGGGACCTCTGTCGTGAGTCCCTCCCGGGAACACTCCTCTAATTTAAGTTCTCACCAATATCCAAATGCTAAAGTTAAGTTTCCATCAATAAACGAATGAGTGGGGAGACAAGCCACAGAACCCAGGGTACACAACCTGGGGCCCCACCACCAACCCCTAACAGGGGGTTGGAGGGAGAGGCCTCCATTTCCTATAAAACCCTGGATCCTGGGGCTTTAGCTTCATTCGACACTTCCTCTAACCAGCTCTCTCTTCTCTCCTCTACCTTGCTCTCTCTCCCTCAAAAGATCCTAGATGTCGGTGGATATCCGCCGCCTGGGCAAAACCTCCTCTCCTTCAAAAGATTCTAGATGTCGGTGGATATCCGCCGCCTAGACAAAACCTCCTTCTCCAAAAGATCCTAGATGTCGGTGGATATCCGCCACCTGGGCAAATTCCATCACTCACCTCCACCTTTTCACTCTCCCAAAAGATCGTAGATGTCGGTGATAACCGCCTGCGCATTTCCTCACGCCACCGTGATGAACCAATTTTAAATTCATCACAATGCTTCATGGTGCTTTTCTCCTATCAAGGAACATTTTTCCGTGTCTGTCTGTGTACAATCCCTGATGAAGGCCATAAGTGCCAGAAAAAAAGAGCTGAAATTTAGAGGGCAGGTGCAGGTCGGGTCACTGATAGTACCAAATCAAAATCATTTAAAAAATACTGTAAGCTTTATTAGCGCATGCGCGAACGTGCAATCCTTGTACAGCCCACAACTACCTTATAATCGTAGCAAAGAATTCAAATTTGGAGGGTGGATCTAGAATGAAACACTGAGGGTTCCATATGAGTTTCACCAAATTATAACGGTAGTATTCTGTTGAACACATGAAAATATAATTATGTAGCCAATTCCTTATAACGCCCATAAGTACCCGAAAAATTGTCGCAGACTTTTCGGATAGGCACGGGTTGGACCAATATAATATAAATGGGTTGGATAAAATTCGTTGAAATCGTGCCGTTCGTCAGCTCAAATGAAAAATCCTTGGCACTCTCGTTATTTTAGATACTTGTTATTGTTATTCCAATAGCAAGTTATTTTTTATGTACTTGTATTCTTGTTATTATTATTCTATTGATATTTTTATTGCATTTGAATTATTGTTATTGCTATTATATTGATAATTCTCAACATGTTTTTTATCTTCGGTCGTTGTCAGTGATATTTCCATAGGCGTCACTTGTGAACCTCGAAACTGATAATATATTATAGTTGTGGCAATATATAGTTATCGAGTGCAATTTTGCCTGAACCTTTTATTGAACTTCCTTCATTTTACGGCGATTTTTTTATGGCTTCATAGGGTTTGATGGACTATGAGAACCCTGCAAATCATTAGTTACTGAATGGCTTATTATGGAATTTCCAGTCATATAGGTACTTAGAAAGTAATAATTTAGAAAATGAAATCATAGTAAGAAAACTAGATACCAGTCAGATGCTAAAAACCAAACGCCCTTCTTGATACCCTGACAGGATTCAGCCAGGATTCAGCCAAAATTTGGCTGTATCCTGATTTGATCCAGCAGCCAACTATTTCTGTCAAGCAAATCTTGTAGTTGAAGAAATAGATGTAGAAGGAAAAATACACTCTTAGATGTGAACTCAGTCCGCCTGCTAGCTCAAATCAACAGGAAAGGGAAGGCATCGTTGCATGGTGGGCCCAGGTAGAGGATTAGAGGGCTAACAATAGGCCCCATTGTTATAGTGATTTTCCCAGATGCCGTTCGATCTAATGATCCGATCTTCAATCTGAAAGCGGATTTGAATTCTTCGATTTTTTTCCTACAAAAGTACCAGTTGCTTTTTTTAAAAAGGTTGAAATTAAGTAAAATAATTTCGGGAACTCTATGAAAAAAAAATTTTAAAATTCAAAACTGAATGTCCGCACTTGTGGTTGTTTATAACGATTACAGAACATTTTACAGATTGAAAATCGGTTGACCCGTTCAAGAGATAAACCGAATATTGGATTGGCTCATTTTGAAGCACAACGTAGTGGCGGTTCTTGGAACTAAACCCGGGACATTTACCCTTAAAGGCCAACTTCACCCCTAGTGTAAAAAGTTGGATCAGCCAACTCAGAACCTAGCTCCCACATATGGGCCCACTGATCGATAGAAAAACTGCTTGACGGGATAGGAGCTGTCACCTCGTCTAAGACGAAGGCCATGACTGGAATGTGCCTACCTGAACGTGTGAACAGTCCGAATGAAGTGAATCCCGGAACAGAGTGCGAATTTCCCCCTACTCCCACTATGCGTCGTTCTGAGGGGAGGACCTCCAATTTGAGCGCTCGACAAAATTTAGAGGTGATTATATTAACCTCAGACCCAGTGTCCAGGAGAGCGCGCCCCACAAGGCCCCTAGTTTTTTCCCCTTTTCACACATGCACCAGTGCAGTAGGTATTAAGCCACCTGATCGTGGACGCCTAACGCATGATCTAGATCAGGGGTTCTCAACCTTTTAGTAACCACGTACCACTTGAAATTTTCAGATATTTTGACGTACCTTTGGTCATGTTTAGGAAAATAAAAATGCATTCTACAACTGTATGTATGTACATAGAATTTACTTAGATACAAAAAGAAATGTATCTTACATTAAAAACAATCTCAAATTAGTTCATTGAACACAGTCATTTAAATTTAAACAGATCCTAATGAGCTCGTTGTTGTTGTTTGTCCTTGACCAAATTTTCTATATCTGGGTCGATTGAACTCAACTTGATTCTTAAGTCCTCTTCAACACTAATGCGGTTTCTGTATTTATTTTTTATGTACAGCAGTTCTGAAAAGCCCGATTCACATAAGTACGAGATTACAAATGGAAGTAATAAGATTATTGCTTGCTTGAACACTGATGGGTATTCAGTTTTTGTCCCCATCCAAAAGTCTATTAAAGATTTTTCTTTAAACGAATCTTTCATTGAGCTGTCACTTGTAAGGTCGATGAAACACTCTTTTGAGTGACTAGGAAATTCCCCTGAAAATGGATTTCTAATCCACTCATATTTAGAAAAATCTTGATTAAAATATTTATCAAAACTCGTTTGAAGGGCTTCCATATGACTAGTGATATCATCAGTCACACAGATGGAGGAATTGTATTCTTAACGCGGAAATGTTGCATCGTAACAGTTTTTATTGTTATTATTAATATATGACTGCGTACCACCTGAAATGTCCCCGCGTACCACTGGTGGTACGCGTACCACCGGTTGAGAACCACTGATCTAGATAATGAACCTAGCGCCGGAAGAGAACTTCCCGCCGCTAGCTGAGCGCCTGAACTAACTTGGTCCTGGAAATTAATTTCCCTACTACTGAACGCATGAGACTCCGGAAGGTGTCTCGCTACGTTCGACGGGCGAGGCTCGTCGTGTGCGCCTGACCTAACACCTACTGGGGAAGGCTGCACCAAATAAGAGGGACTTTAATGAACTAACTTAGAACTAACCAGCTGAGTAGTGCAATGGGAAGCTCCACTCCTGGGTATATCACCGCAAGGTTTCAACGGAGTGGGGCCCCCTTCCTCAGTGGTCCTAGGTACGAAACTGCGCCTACCTAAAGCGGCAGCCGAGCTACTACCTGGGAACTTATGACCGAACATCCTACCTGTGGGACCGGATCGATTATTATGACCAACGCAATGGGCCCTATTGGAACGAACGAATATTTTAGTGTGACTTGAACAAGGATCGATTATTATATCATCTTTCCCCCTGGAGGAATCAGACCGATCACTCCGGACAGAACGGGTCGGAGGATCGGCCCGATCCTATCCAGTGGGGCAGCCTCATTCGCATCGGTAAAAGATCTAACCGAACGGAGCAGAGGGTCAGCCACCTCCGAGCACCCGACCTCCTCCGAGGCCCACTCACACAAGTTGATCTCAGAGAGGGCCGGTGTGCTCGTAACCAGCGGTGACTGTGCCAAGATAGACGAATTGCGCCCCTGGCATGATCCCCCCTTTGAACCATCAGACTGGGGAGGAAGACCCTGAGCACCCCTCGACGTTACCTCCCTTTGTGAACGATGGAGCCAAGCGTAATGTCTTTGTCCGCAGCCGCAAAGTCGTAGAGAAGGACAGTCCAGAACGTTTTCATGTCGATAGGAGAAGCAGTTCTCGCAGAGCTTGTGTAGACGAACGAGTTCCCATTTCTTTTCCACGGGAACATTGACAAACTTGGAGCATCGATAAAGGTAGTGATGCTCCTTGCAATAATGGCATTGGAGCCGAAGAGAATCCTCCTGAGTTTTCAAGGGACGAGGTCATGTGGATGATCGATGGGCCTTTCCTTGAGCCAAATTTGATTTTTTATCACGATTGAATGAACCCTGAAAGGTCGAAGGGATCATTTGAGCGGTCTTGAGCTCCTTGTCAAGGAACTCCAGCAGTTTACGATGAGTCGGAAAAACATTCTCGACCTCCATTTCTTCGCGATTAAATTTATCGCCCAGCGAGGTGTCGATGCGCGCAAAGAGAGCTTCAGAGAGCAGGAACGAATCGAGATTGCGTGTCTCAACCTCTTCCATATAGCGGATCCAAGCCCGGGCCGCACTCAGGAACGCTTCCAACTGGTGCGCGTCAGCTTTCTTGATAGTAGGTACGAAGTCTTGATTCGAAAAAGATCGACGCGCGAGACGATACCGACCGGAATTATCCGCGATCAAGGCGTTATAAAGAGCCTGATAATCCGATCTGTCAGAACGATAACTAATAAGGGCCGAACGAGCCGGACCAGCTAGCTTCTCGACGAGCGCCCGATATTTAATCTCGTCCGGTAGGTACTGTACATTGTGAACCGCTCGATCGTATAAACCGCCAAATGCGGCGAATTTGGTGATATCGCCATCAAAAGAAGGAACAGTAGGCAACATGACGTTCGCGCACTTAACTGCCTCGAACGTGAGCTTGTTCTGGTCGCCCGAACCTTCCGACGCACTTACAGACAGCCGAGCCGTCGATGTAGGTAGTCCTATGTTCAGCGCCACCTGCAGATCGGCTAATTGGGACAAAAGCGATTCACTTACATCCCCTTCAAATTCAGCGGATTCAATCCGCCACAACAGCTCGTCGGCGGTTTTCCTCAAGTCGCCCGCACGTGATCGGGCCTCCCCAGACCATTTTGACACCTTCAACAGCGAATGAGCCTTAATCGCCCATGAACGGAGCGCTTTGTGAAGCGCCTTTTGATCGGCCTTAAAACTCTTGAGTACATCCGCCGAGACCTTGATTCCTCGAGTGGGGACGACCGCATTGCAACTCGTAGTCGAATAACGAAACTACGAACGCAGAATACTGGAATACCTCAGCTATCCCGCACTTAGTATCCTGGGTTTCGGCACAATAATTTATTGTTTGACCGGGAACGAAAAACGCAAACTAAATTCACTTTAACGAATTTAATATAAGAGGGATATGGAATGATCGACTTGGATAACAATTTTTACAACAATCAAACCTTCTCCACTTTCTCTCTCGGAGGTTCTATGCCATCTTTTCGTCCGAGAGGGGCTCAGGTATGCAAAAACCAAAGAACTACATGAACGTACATATTTTATAACTCTGACCCGTCGGTTCGAAACTGCACCGCCTGTGGCTGGTGTGATGCTTGCTGCAATTTACTAATATAAGCACAATTATATTCGTTCGTTCTAAGACCCAAAAAACCGCATGATCTGATCGAACCCTGAAATACGCCAGGGGGGGGGGCCTGAAATATGCCACGCAGCACCCTGACCTCCCCTGCATCCATTAACCCAGAGGAAGTATGAAGCTGGAGCTGAGATCTAATTATTATTATTATTATGATTAACAATTATTAGTCCATATTGTTCCCTCTTATTAATATAAATTATTAGTCCGTATTGTTCCATATACCTCCTCCGGGTGACGGGTGTAGAGTGCAGAGGTTGGTCACGTTTCTACAGGCGGCCCACTGCGAAGATCGTCCTGGCACTTGGTACTGTGGGTGCTCATACCACGGCACGTTGGAATTTCGTCTCTGATGACTGTTGGTAAAAGTTCCCATTCTGATGTTTCGATGGCTTTTATCACCTCTGTTCATGCTGGGGACAATTTAAGTGAGGCTGGGCAAAGAAAGGCGTGTGGCTTCAAGCAGGCCCCAGCCGGGTTTTCTTGCTCATCCTGGCAGGAAATTCCGTCAGCGGGAAATGTTTCTTGTGGAGCTTCTCACGCTGGGTTCCTCCGTTCAGTTGAAATGGATGGACGGTGAAAAATATTGTTGAGATGTGCGAATGGGCCATTCCAACACGCACAGCTTCTGATAGAATCACGGTAGATCTTGTCCAGTACCAAGTACCAGCATTCTGTTCCTATTCACGGTTACTAGGGTCAACATGTTGCATCTGCTGCGTGCTCGCTGTAGGCGCTGTTTCTCCTATTCGAAATGATTCAGATTTGGATGGGCTGCATGAACTTCTCATTTTTGTTAACAAGAAAGAAAAGGTTTCGGGCAGATCTCTATGCAACTAAATGTTATTTTAATTACTTCCACCACTTCTGAGCTTGAAAAACGTGGAAAGAATAAACAAAATTATGATACCATGCACTGCATTCACCTACCTTTTACAATCTATTCAGGTTCATGGACTTCTTCTTTTTTTGTTTATAGGTGGCGGTCAACTGCAACACCCCCAGCTCAGTGGAGTCGGATTACTCGGATGATGACAAAGACTTCACTAGCTTGGAAGCTATGGTGAGTTCGAAACTTTTAAAGGCGAATTTTCGAAGGAAATGGAGCTATTGAAATGGGTCCAAAATTTTCAGAACAAGAACTTTCGAAAAATTTGTATAGGTAAATCCGTTTTAGAGCATCCTGAATTCATCCCTGGATTTTAATTAACCCCTCCTTTTTTTAATTGTTGAGGTGCGGTCGAAATGAAAACTCATATGTCCAACGTTTCAAAGGTTTATGCCTTTATCATCAGGGAATCTACATGAAATAATATAAAAACATTCTGTTAAAACTAGGTAGATGCGACGAGAAACTAAATTTGAATAAAAAACGATTGACATGATTGACTAAACTTGACTTCACTGTTAACTGTTGCATGATGGACTAAAATTACTTACATGAGTTGAATGGTGGTGACTGATCGTGAAGCGACTCAGTTTTCAAGTTGACACGGGCTACCAGATGGCAAGTGAACTTGGAAAACAACTGGGATTGACCAGTGGTGGCTTTTTTGGTTCATTTCTAACGGAAGGGCTGGACTGGGTGAGTGGTGGTAATCCGAGAACCACCGAGTGGTGGGGGGGATGTGTGGCGGTATTCCTCATGTGGATGGGGGGGGGGGGGTCCTAGCGGTACAGGGATTACCGGAGTTTTTTTTTTGTGGCGGATGGATGACTGAACTGTACACATTTGTTTTTGAGGTTTATATAAACGGCATGTAGTTTTGATTTGATCCCGTAAGCAGTTATTTGAATTTCTGACAATTTTTTGAATTGAATTGAATTGAATATTAACTTATTTCCAATAATTATTAATCATACAACAACCGTAGAGATATCTTGCGTAACTGGAAATTACCTTCCCACTGTAAAGCCTAGGGCTTTGTGTTGTGGATGGGGAGTCGACTTCCGAATTAGATACAGTAAGCAAGATGAACACCTACTTTTTTATTTATAGTTATAGGTATAGGTAGGTATACTGAATAGGCTACAGCGCACTAAAAAGTGTGAATTTCGGACAGACCGAGTGTAAAACTTGATGGGCTCACTTCCGCGCATGACCTGCGGGGGTGCAGGGATGTCACACCTCATCCAAACTATACGTGCAGCAACCATTCGAACAACAGTATAAATACAGTCATGCTCCATTCACCCCCCCCCCCCCCCACCTGCATCCTATTATCACAGCTTAGTTCCACATATCACAGTTTTCTCTTAATTCTATTATAGGACTAGTACGAGAGTGAACGCTGATACAAGTTTCCTGCGCTGTAACACATATATACCTCCTATACCGATCTATTTTATTATATATTACATTTTAATTACTTACTAACTTGACAAAATAAAATCTCTGAACAAACTGAACAACTAAATACTTGAGCAAAACATATTACACAAACAATAATAACGTACCTAACACGAATGAAATAATAGTTATATTTTTAAAG
Organism: Leptopterna dolabrata; assembly: GCA_954871275.1. Lineage (NCBI taxonomy): Eukaryota > Metazoa > Arthropoda > Insecta > Hemiptera > Miridae > Leptopterna > Leptopterna dolabrata. The sequence goes on along the minus strand of OX940974.1, from coordinate 3,493,505 downwards.
TCTCGGGGTACCTATAAACGCTTGATAGGAACATTGTACATTTTTCATACCAGTTGAAATCAACCATGAAGAAAATTATCTTTTTAAACATGGATCTAGTGAGGTTTTCTGGGCAACGTAGGTCGGTAGGAGCATATCTCAGAACTATAAAATATCGTTGGTTGGTTTAATTGGTGTGGTGTGGTGTGGTGCGGTGTGTGTGTGTGTGTGTGTGTGTGTGTGTGTGTGTGTGTGTGTGTGTGCGTGTGCGTGTGTGCGTGCGCGCGTGTGTGTGTGTGTGTGTGTGTGTGTGTGTGTGTGTGCGTGTGTGTGTATGTCAGATTAGAGTTGAATGATATATGGACATGGCATTTACTGGTAGGTAACTGAAAGATCTATTAGGATTTATTGAGATATGAAAGAATTAAATTTTCATACCATGTACTAAGGTTTTAACGCCGGATTTCATATTTATTGCATTTTTAATGTTTCTTTCTATTGTGATCATCTCTTTGATATTGCTCTTGAATTTATTATTTTCGTATGTAACTATTTTAGTATTGTCAAAATCAATTATGTGACCAATGCTGCGGGCATGTATCGTAAGGGCCGCAGGATCGGGTTAGCTCTTGTTTTTCTGCATTAAATCTATGCTATGGTTTATTTATTTTATTTATTTTATTTATTTATTTACAATTTAAACGGGCGAACCCAATTACAAAGAATAATGACATGAAAGTACATAAATACAAAGCAAGTAATAGTAATAAAGAAGCAAGCAACAAAGAGCATAACAATAAATATATAGGTAAGCACTAAAGCGAAGGAACAATTAAGGAAGGACAAACACTGAGGGTGAAATAAATGGAAATCAAGTTCGGGTCAGGATTAGAGTTTTCATGGTGGCGACGCTGGATGATAAAATGTCAATATCTGGTGCCCTAGCAAGGAGGGCATTCGCTTCTCTGGGAATTCGGCAGATGGGCCGGAAGTACAAATAGTTGGTGGGATTAAATGGAACCATAAAGGGTGACATCGATCGGGAGTTGAACTGCGGAACAGCGAAGTTAATAAGCGAGAGGAGCTCAGCACAATCCAAACGTCCATTCAGCAACTTGACAAGATAGGCCATATCGGCGCATTTCCTGCGATCCTCCAATGACACTAGGCCACATTTTGCCATGAGCTCCTCATAATCCACTCTTTCAGCCGGTATATGGAGCCTATATGCTATAAATCGCAAGAACTTGTGCTGGACCCTCTCGAGCTGTGCAATGTGGCAACTGTAGTAGGGAGCCCAAACTACAGAAGCGTATTCAAGGATGGGGAGGACCAACGACTTGTACAACAGGACCAACGCCGGAATACTGGAAAAGTCACGTGTGTGGCGCTTGAGAAAACCCAAAGCTTTCATAGCCCTACTAGAAACAAGGTCAATGTGATGGGAGAAGGATAGCCTAACATCTAGCCAAACTCCCAAGTCCTTCACAATGGATACCCTCCTCAGAGCGGTGCCTTCAATTTGATACTCAAAGGATAAAGGGGTGTGAGAGCGTGAAAAGGAGGCTACTGAGCATTTGCTGGTATTCAAGAAGAGATTATTGGAAGTGCACCACACTCCCAATCGATCCAGACCCAACTGCAACCGCCGGCAATCCTCAGGTGACCGCACGCAAGAAAATATTTTCAGGTCATCAGCAAAAATTAGGAATCGAACGTCTTTAAACAACTCAGAAACTCCATTTATCATCACCAGGAAAATCAAAGGACCTAAGTGAGATCCCTGCGGCACACCCGAACCCGCGACAAAAGCCTCCGAAAGGGTATCCTTAATTCTGACCCTCAACCGTCTCCCCGTGAGGTAACTCGCCAACCAACTCAAAAAAGAGCCGTGGATGCCCAGGGATTCCAGCTGCGACAAAACATGTCGGTGTGACAGCTTGTCAAAAGCCTTAGAGAAATCTGTCGAAATCGCATCCACCTGCACCCCAGACTCAAACCCCCTCATGACATATTCCTGGAATACCAATAAGTTCGTCATGGTTGACCTACGGCGAACAAAACCATGCTGCTCCGGGACAATACACCGTGAGAAATCGGAATAAATACGCGAGACCACTAGTTTCTCTAGAACTTTAGGAATAGTTGATATGGTGCATATGGGCCGATAATGCTTGATTTTGGACTTATCACCTGATTTGTGTATAGGAGTAACGTAGGAGCATTTCCAAGATTCAGGGAAGGTACCAGATCTCAGGGAGCTATTGAATAGGGCGGCCAAAGGAAGCGAAAGCGAGGAACAGCAATGTTTTAATAGAATGGGAGGAATGCCGTCAGGGCCTAACCCTTTATTTGTATCAAGCGTGGAGAGCTCGGCAAACACATCACTCTCAGAGACAGAGACGGTACCTAACGACATCACATCACGAACTGGATAGCAAGGGTTTAAGGAGGACGGCGGATCATAGACCGACGAGAAGTGCGAGGCAAACAACGCTGCAACCTGGGGGAGCGATTCGGCTGTCACACCATCCAACTCCATTCGAAAAGGGAGGTTGTTCCCACCCTCCCTATAGTGCACATGATTCCAGAATAACTTAATATTTTGATTTAAAGAACATTGCAAAGATTCAAGATATGACTTATAAACCGCCGTTGACATAATTTTACAGTCAGCCCTTAGCTTAGAGAACAACGCATAATCTAAATTACTACCCGTGAGCTTGTAACGCGAGTGAGCAATATTCTTAGAACGAACCAAGGCTATCAAGTCTTTGTTAAACCACTTTGGGAAACTGCTATTAATAGGAGAGGTTTTAGGTATGTAAATGTCGATAGCTTTATGAAGAATTTTGTAGAACCGTATAGTGGCCTCCTCAATCGGTAGAGACAAGCAGTCTGTCCAATCGTAGTTCGTCAGGAAGGAATTCAGCGACGTGTAGTCGCCCTTTTTGAAGTTATATGTGAAGCGCCGGGGGGGACACACATCAAGAGTCTGTGCAGAAATTGGGACAAACACATCGAACGATGGGTGCGCCGGATCAGGCTCCAAAATCGGCTCGCAACAATGCACACTAACTTGGGCACAGTTTGTGAGAAGAAGGTCCAACACGTTCCCGGAAGAATTAGATAAGGCGTTCAATTGTCGAAGGCTGAGAAGTCGCAGGGAGTCGTAAATTATTTTACCCTTAATACTGAATCCCTGATTAGTATTTTCATCATTCCAGGCGTTCCAGGGAACATTGGGGATATTATAGTCACCTACTAGAAGTATTTTAAAATCTGGGAAAGCAGTGTGGGCTGCATCGAGTTCATTGAAGTGATCATCGTACTTTATGGACGACATGTAATCCGGTAGATAGACACAACCGATCAGTATTTTAAGGTCCGGAAGGACAACAAAGACATGTTCAACAATGTCAGGGGAATCCCATTTAAAAGAACGAATTTTCTTTGACACGGCGACAAGGACTCCGCCACCAGAAGACTTCAAAGGATTATTAGTTGGAGATCGATCAGCCCGGTAAATCTGAAATTGAGGTAAAAATAGTTCTGAGGAGTCGACCCTGCCTGACAGCCAAGTTTCAGTGAGAAGAAGGACATCGTAGTCGAGGTGTGGGGATTGGTGACGAATAGATGAAAGTTTAGTATTAAGCCCACGTACATTTTGATAGTAAAATGTCACAAAGTTGGGCTTCGTTATCCGTTTTTTGGATGAGGATTGGATTTAGACACTATCGTAGGAATGCCCGACACAAACCTAATTGTCAAGTCAGGTTCGCCACTGTCAGTTCTTTCCTTTAGCTTCAGACGTAGATCATCGAGGTACTTTCGTTGGGCGGGAGTACGGTCAGATGAGGCATTGAGTAAGGGGGGGTTACGCGTGCGATTGGCAATAAGGATTTTAGAGGCCGACATGGAATCATCACACAGGAGCTTGAGTGGACGAATTTTGTTCTCAGACGGGGCACCAATCCTAGTGATACGAAATTTAAGGTCAGTAAAATCCGGTGAGAGCTCAGCAAGAGAGGCTTTAATTCTATCTAGATCGTCTTGGAGAGACAGAACAGGATTGGGTTCGGGCGACTCCGGGTAGTTGAATATCATCAAGTTACTAGCCCTCCTACGTCTGTCCTCCATCTCAGCCACAGCACGCTCAACACTGAAACCAGGAGGCAAATCGTCACTCAGACGCACGGATTGGAAGCTCTCGAGGGATTTTTCAAGGGTTAATATACGTTGGGTGATATTTTCTTTTTTTAGTTCTTCCAGATCGCTTTTCATACCGCTGACACAAGCCGAGAGAGATTCATAGTTGGTGAGACAAGCATCAATTTTCCCCGATAAATCATCAATTTTCCCCAGGATCTCCTGGCTCTTCCCCGCCGCCTCCTCCCGATCCTTCTTCAATTCATCCCGCAACCCAGAGAACATTTGAGCTAAAAAGTCCTTGGAAATGGGTCCTTCATTCGTGGGTTTTGATACAGCTAATTGGACATTAGCAGGGTTTGAACCGGATCCCTTACAATCCGAGCAAGACCATAATTCTTTAGAATCCTTTTTCATAAGTCTGAATTTAGCCTCACGCAATCCCACACAACCGAAGTGGAAATTCCCGCCGCATGAGATGCACGAGAGTGCGTCATCAGCGAGCAGCTGATCAACACAGCCACCCCTTCGGCAAGTCATCGTGGCACACTACGCAGAAAGGAAAAACTTCGCTCACCCGAACCGGCAGAGGGGCAACGGAGGCAGCGGAGGGAGGTGGAAGCAGAGATGACACCGTGGCGGGGGAAGGCTGCAGTGGGGATGGCAGAGTCCTCAACGTCTCCCCTCCAATATGCAGGTGACAGCGATAGAACGGGAGCGGAGGGAAGTAATCTCTACGATCTCAAGCGACGGAACGGAAAAGATGGCTAAAACCAACAGTTTATTACGAAACTTCCCCCAACAAATTCGCTGTAAAAGACCGGCCGTGTTCGGTAATAGCCCACAAAACCACAGAACCGAAAAGGCGGCACTAAACGACGGTTCCAACCGAAATGCAAGGGCAAATACGCTCAAAAACACGCAAGACAGCCCAAGAAAACACGGAGCCGATGAGACAAGTCCAATCACAACGGCGACAAGGCGTAGACTGAGATTATATGGTTGGCCATATAATCTGATTTTGAGGTGTGAGTGGGTTAACCCGTAGTAAGACTCCCCTTACAGGGGATTTTATATGAAGTTGGACTTCATATCTTTAGATTCGGGGTCTTTAGTTTTAATGACAATTTTCTGGATAGTTTTTTGATTTTTGTATGCAAATTTGGTGATGTTACTTCTTTGTCCGTGAGAATTTTTTTTATTGATGGGGAGAGATATTCAACTTAGGGAGGAGAATAAAATGATGATGGCCGAGATTTATCTTTAGTATTGCTGGCGGCGTGAGGGAATGCTCGTTTTAGCGAATTTTCAAAGAAAATGAAGCTATTGCAATGGCTTCGAAATTTAAATAATATAAATTTTTGGAAATTTTCTTCATAGAAATCCGTTTCAGACCATTCTAAAACGATTCCTGAAATTTAACACTTTTTTATATGTATATATATATATATTTATTTATATATGTGTCACTCCAGACGATAACTCTCGATAGAATTGAGATAAACAGCTCAAATTTGCACAAAAAATCTATCTTGGCAATCGAAAGGCTAAGTTCGAAGATGGGCGAAATTGGCCTACTCTAAGGAGGGTTTTGGCGCATTTAAAGTGCGCAAAAATTACCCAAAAATCCCCAAAATGTTATTTTCCAACAAGTGACCCCTCATTTTAAAGGTTTTTGCACGCTGAACACGATGGTGGAATCGGATTTTAGATATCTTGATCCGTTCTCAAATTAGAGCATTTAAAGTGCGCAATAATTACCCAAAAATCCCCAAAATGTTATTTTCTAACAAGTGACCCCTCATTTTAAAGGTTTTTGCACGCTGAACACGATGGTGGAATCGGATTTTAGATATCTTGATCCGTTCTCAAATTAGAGCATTTAAAGTGCGCAAAAATTACCCAAAAATCCCCAAAATGTTATTTTCCAACAAGTGACCCCTCATTTTAAAGGTTTTTGCACGCTGAACACGATGGTGGAATCGGATTTTAGATATCTTGATCCGTTCTCAAATTAGAGCATTTAAAGTGCGCAAAAATTACCCAAAAATCCCCAAAATGTTATTTTCTAACAAGTGACCCCTCATTTTAAAGGTTTTTGCACGCTGAACACGATAGTGAAATCGGATTTTAGATATCTAAATCCGTTCTTAAATTAGAGCATTTAAAGTGCGCAAAAATTACCCAAAACTAGGATAATCTTTAAACTCTTACCCCCACCCCCTTAGAGTGGTCAGATTGAAAAATGTGAGAAGTATTAATTGAAGACGAGAGTTCGAAGCAAAAAAGGGGGAGGCAAACGATTAGTACAACTCCTTGAATTTACCCACAGCGATCAAATAAATAAGCACTTAGTACAATTACGTAATAAACAAACGGTAGAATCAGGATGGACAAAACGTACAAATTAAAATAAATACGAAGAGAATATACATAGAAAACCAAATTTTAGACCGAAGTTTTCCTTTATTCAAAACCATAGCCATTAATTCGAATATTTCTTTGAAAATTCGCTCATTAAGTCATGCTGCATGACTGGTTTTTTTTTTCTTTAATCGTTCACAAATGAGTTTGTGGGGGAAGTAATTTAGAAGGGCGTCTACTAACCTGTTTTCAACTTCTTTTTGATATTTCGGAGAACTGAGATTTTTCCCTCGATCGATTAAATTTAGCGAAAATTTGACCTTTTGATGGTAGGGGTACCATTTCGTATCTATTTTACCATTTGGATTTCGGGTGAGTAAGAGATCTAAAAATGGGATGCACTCTTGATATAGTTTCGGCAACCACTTTGCGTGTACCTATTTAATCCCCAGTCATAAATATTATAAATACCGACAGTGAGGTGGACTGAAGTGACATCATGATCAAAAGATCAAATCACACTGATCAAGGACCGACTTTATTTCCCCGTTGGCCACCACCCAGAAGCCAACTCCATTCCGTGATACCTTTCTGATTCGAATGGAAAATCTCAGTCATCCATTTTTCTATTCGAAAACTGAATACCATATCCGCACAGTACCTCACGCACACGCTCGCAATCGTCATATTTGCCTGGTAATACGATCCTGATGCTGTCCTCGACTTCCCCGTCAATTCTTCGGCTGACTGGACTGGAACTCGAGAAACCCTTCTGTTCAAGAAGAGGATTCACCATCTCGCGAGAGTCGCTGTTCGTCGGTACCGTCGTTTTCCGGTCAGATACTTCCATTTATGATAATTTTGGACACTCACATAACATTTATGCTATCCGACGCAGTAGGAGTCAGGCCATTGAAGGCGGTGTTTTTTTCCGTCTTTCTCCAAGGGGCTCCTTTTATTTTAGGTAAGGTACCACAACTTTATTTTCATATCGAAGAACAATAAATCTTTTCAATTATTAATTTGGCTGGATATCGGGGTTTCATTTATTTTAAGAAGCCATTTCCACGCACAAATCGACACTAGGTAGGTACTACTCGGGTCGGAACATTGGTAGCAGAGCGTGGTTATTGGGTATTTCCTATTAGGTTTGACTCTATTACCGATTGTGATTCATCCGAACTTCAATAGCATTCACTATTATTCACTATTTATGTGTAAGTTCTTCAATATTCTTCTCATAAGTGATAATTACCTAGTGACTTTTATTATAAACTAGCCTGACCGCTCGCTTCGCTCGCTATCCGAGATTCGCTGTACGCAGTATCGTGGAACCAACAAACGACGGAAAAATCCCATAGCCTACCGGGTATTTGTGCCCAATTTTATCAAAATCCGTCAAGCCATTCAGGAGTTGACCATGGTCGACCATATTTCCGCTACGGTCAGGGAATTAAAAATGCGCCTACGTTCAACTTGGGAGGCTACCGGATATTGCTGCCAAATTTGGTCGATATCCGTTGAGCAATTCGGGATTCGACCATGGAGGGGCCCATGGATGCGCTATGGTCGACCGCGGGGGTAGTCCGAAGGGTCGATCGTAGATAGAATTTCACGTAGATTACGAATACGCGATAAAAAATAGGGGTTACCATTTCAATTAACGAAGTTGACCATGGTCGACCATAGTTCCGCTATGGTCAGGGAATTAAAAATGCGACGTTGCATAACTTGGGAGCCTACTGGATATTCGTGCCAAATTTGGTCGATATCCGTCAAGCCATTCAGGAGTTGACCATGGTCGACCATTGTTCCGCTATGGTCAGGGAATTAAAAATGCGACGTTGCACAACTTGGGAGCCTACTGGATATTCGTGCCAAATTTGATCGATATCCGTCAAGCCATTCAGGAGTTGACCATGGTCGACCATAGTTCCGCTATGGTCAGGGAATTGAAAATGCGACGTTGCACAACTTGGGAGCCTACTGGATATTCGTGACAAATTTGGTCGATATCCGTCAAGCCATTCAGGAGTTGACCATGATCGACCATAGTTCCGCTATGGTCAGGGAATTAAAAATGCGACGTTGCACAACTTGGGAGCCTACTGGATATTCGTGCCAAATTTGATCGATATCCGTCAAGCCATTCAGGAGTTGACCATGGTCGACCATAGTTCCGCTATGGTCAGGGAATTGAAAATGCGACGTTGCACAACTTGGGAGCCTACTGGATATTCGTGCCAAATTTGGTCGATATCCGTCAAGCCATTCAGGAGTTGACCATGGTCGACCATAGTTCCGCTATGGTCAGGGAATTGAAAATGCGACGTTGCACAACTTGGGAGCCTACTGGATATTCGTGACAAATTTGGTCGATATCCGTCAAGCCATTCAGGAGTTGACCATGGTCGACCATAGTTCCGCTATGGTCAGGGAATTAAAAATGCGACGTTGCACAACTTGGGAGCCTACTGGATATTCGTGCCAAATTTGGTCGATACCCGTTGAGCAATTCGGGATTCGACCATGGAGGGGCCCATGGATGCGCTATGGTCGACCGCGGGGGTAGTCCGAAGGGTCGATCGTAGATAGAATTTCACGTAGATTACGAATACGCGATAAAAAATAGGGGTTACCATTTCAATTAACGAAGTTGACCATGGTCGACCATAGTTCCGCTATGGTGAGGGAATTAAAAATGCGACGTTGCACAACTTGGGAGCCTACTGGATATTCGTGCCAAATTTGGTCGATATCCGTCGAGCCGTTTGGCCGTGCATAGAAAGACACACACACAGACAGACAGAGATCCGTTTTTATAATATAGTAGGGATAATCGATCTATTTCATCCCTATTTTATAATCATTTCTTTGTAATAAGGAAGGTTCGGTTTTCTAAATGAGTGTTGAGAGAGAAATGAGAGATAAATGATTTTCTCTGAAATTATCTTGCATATTCTTGAAATATTTTCGTCGAAGTTCAGTTTCTCAACTTTCAACTCCTAAAGGGTTAACTTATAGATGCCTTAGAAATTATCGGTAGTGAACAGTTGCCGTAACATTTAATCGACAATGTTTACGCCGGAGTGTCATTAGTTCAAGTAGAGATTATATTTACTCTCCTTTCTTTTACACTTGGCAAACGCATTTGGTTCAAAGTGGGTATGCCGACGGTGTAAAAAACGATACCATTCCATGATTTGCAAAGAAAGTCCATCCTATAATACCTACATCGCTCACAGTAAAGTGCCCTCTCATGAACCATCTGGATCGTCAGGTGCTGCGCTCAACGCAGGTGATTCGTCATGACGAAGCCTCTCAGGTACTTTTGGGTACTGCACCAGCAGAGGTACGGGATTCCAGAGAAATTTTTCAAACAATTCAAACAATCTAGTAGTATAATATCCTACGATGACTCAGTTTTTGCCCTCTCCCTCGATGCCGAGTGCAGCAGAAGACTCTAGATGCTGGTTAATTCATGCACTGATTTGTGTTTAGCTTGAAGAGTAGGGGGCATATCTCGGGTCACAAAAATAAAATCCTAGGCACTGAGGTAGTTTCTTTTCTCCAGGATAGAACGTTGATACCGATTTTTAAGCTCATAAACCATCCTAATATCCCTCAGTAGGTACTTTAAAAAATTGTATAACTTTAGAGGCTCCGTATCATCATACAGACTCATGCCTCATGTAGACATTGCTACAATTCATTAAAGGTAGCTGGAGCAAGGCTCTGGAATGCTTTGCCCATTGAATGTTCGAGCCCTTCCTACCCTGGCTCGCTTCAGAGGGGCATTAGCCCACGACACACCGAATGACCGCCGTTTCTTCGTTCCATTGCTTTATCCTTTCCTGCTCTCCAGTCTTTGCCCCCTTTTTGTTACACCTCTTCTTTACCTGTAAGCGAGTTTTCGTAAGTCAGTAGGTATCCAAAAATGTACTTTTCTATGCGAAATTCTGCTAAATGATCTGTACTTCTCAGAATTACTTATATTATTTTTTTTGTGTTTTCCTTTTAAGTAATCCAACAAAGTGAACCATATTAATGTTCGGATTACTCCACACTCGGTGGGACTTGTTTACTATGTGGTTGTATAATAAATAAATAAATAAATAACATAAATAAATAGATAACTTGAGGTAGAGACTATCTAGTAGTAGATAGCGCGAGTCATTACTCGCTCATGACGCATAAATGAGCTCTAAAACTCGGTTTATCAAACACTCAATGTTCATTGAACATTTCTGTCATTGGTCAGGCTCTATAAGGGTCTAAAGGTTACTTTGGTTGTGTTATCCGACCTAGGAGTAAAACCACCCCGAAAATGATACCCTGTGGGAATAGTACCATTGCTTCACAAAGGAATATTTCTATCTGGGGCATATGTCGATTACCGTGATGATCCCATGTATATGATCATTATTACGTTGCTTAATTGTATCGATATCAATTAAAATTAAGGGTTTGGTTTGACGCGTCATTCTATTAACGGGTCATTGAACGATTGTTTATTCGTTGGACCCAAGCATCAAACAGATATTCGAGAAGTTCTATTGAACTTTCGAACCCTCAAAGTGGCTTTGGTTGCTGATATTGTCAAGATGAATATATAAATATTTAGATGCATCCTGAAGATAGGACATGAAAAACGCCAAACTATTTTTTGGCGTTTTAACCAGTTGATCAACTTCATACCTACCAGCTTAAATACTGTCGTTTACGGGCTAACCTCATCTCCATTTTTAGCCTTAAGGATAATTAAACAATTAATCAATTGTGCCTTTCCCTAAAGTCAGTGAAGTTTTAAGGAGAGATATTTACATCGGCAATATCTGTTCTGGTAGTGAGGATCTGGTAGTAAGTCTACTGAGGATGCTTTGTATTTGAGACAACTAGTCACCCTATTAGATAAAGGGCATTTCGAACTTAGCAAATGTGTCCAAAAATTTTGGGAAACATTTCTGAATCAGAGACTATTCGCCAGCCTGTTTATATTATTCCTAAGGAGGATGCCACAGTGAAGATTTTAGGATTACCGTGGAGCCCTGAGTTGACAGTTTCACGTAAAATCTCGACGTTCCTCGTGAAGTACACGCCCAGCAAATTTTGGCAAATGTTGCTAAAATCTGTGACCCTTTGGGGTTTTTATCTTCTCCAGTTGTCGTCCATATGAAAATGTTCATGCAAGAACTTCGGAAGCTCGGAATTGGTTGGTATGGTTGGTATTCCTCCCGGTATAGACTCCCAGTGGGAACCTGCTGGTCCGCACTTGCCCGTATTTTCTGAACTATCTGTTCCTAGATATATTTATGCTGATGAACAGTATTGTTATCAAATAGTTAGATCCTCCGATGCATCGGAAAGGGCAACCCTATTTTTGCGGATCATCAAAAATCGCGATATAAAAGCTAATTTGCCCACAGCTAAAAACCAAATTAGCTCCTCTGAAGATACAAACAATTCCACGACTTGAATAGTGTTAGTTGCCTCCTCTTGGTTATCCTGTATCAATCCATTTCGGGACGTTAGGACTTATTGGGCACCTCGGGAAGACTCTTGTCATATTTCATCACAGATTCTACTACCGTTCTTGGGTGGTTGAATACCCCCAGTTACAAACTAAAAATATTTGTTTGTAATCGAGAGTGTGAAATTCTCCAAACGACGTGTGTACCTCAGGGGCACCATGTTTCATCAAAGGATAGTCCTGCGGACTGCGGATCTCGTGGGATTTATCCCGAAGCAATTATGACTCATTATGTATGGTGGATGGTACTGCAGTGGTTTTTGCAACCTCATGATATAAGGCTCCTTAATGATCCTTCTATTCACATAGCTTTGCCAGAAATCAAAGCAAATTCATTATTGACATCCACAGTGTCCCCAGTGTTGTTCAATGCCCAATTCGTGGTTGAATTGATTTCTAAGTTCTCGTCGTATAATCGAAGACTGAGAACAATTTGCATTGTTTTTCGAATTTTTCGATTTATCAAAAAATTGCTATCCTCTGACCAGTTTGTAGGACCTATTACACTTTTAGAGCTTGATAATGCTTTAAAGTTACGCTTAGAAGCACTAGTTTTTCAAAGGTGATTTGTCAAAATTCCAAGATGAAGTGATGAGACGATTTTTCAAGCTCAACCCATTTTTCGACACACCGGGTGCTCTCGGGGCTGGCGGACGCTTATACAGTTCGGATTTGCCTAATAATCATAAGCATCCGACGCTACTCCCTATGGGAAGTCATTTATCGGCGCTAATAGCGGACTCCTATCACAGATCCTTCATGCACTCGGGACCACTACTGCTTCAAGCCCTGGTGCAATTCAAGTTTTGGATTCCTTCGTTATGCCGCCTTGTTCAAAAACCGCAAGTGCACCAGATGTTGCAGGTTGAAGCGAAGGCAACTGTTCCAAAAATAGAAGAACTTCCGCCCTGCTGAGTGCAGGCCAATACGAGCTTTTTTGAAGACTGGTCTGGATTTTGCCGGACCATTCGTCATGAAAGAGTCTCATAACTGAAAATCACCAACTTCAAAAGTATATTTCTGTGTATTCGTGTGTATGCAACTAAGGCCATACACATCGAAGCTGTCACTCGCCTTACATCGGATGCATTTTTACCCGCATTTGATAAGTTTTTGTCTATTTGTGGTTTGCCTTCTGACATGTTCTCGGACTGTGATTCAAATTTTCTAGCTGCACCAAAAAAATTGAAGGATTTAACATCCTGGTTTACAAGTATCCCGAAACAGAGCAAAGCAGCAAACCAAATCAGTTCGGCTCCAACTTTCAGCCTGTTTAACTTAACAGTATTTTTGAGCCGGCCCTTAGTGTTATTGTGTCAGCCTCGTATTCCTACCTATATCTACCGGATACAACGATTCAACGAAAACTTGATCCTCCTTACTTTGATAAACCCAGTGTCTGGGGAGCTGAACATTAGGAAGCCTTTCCAGAACTCAATAAATAAAATGAGGTGAATAGTCGGTTTCTACAGATAAGGGAGGGAAACCAGGTAGGTAGACGATTAACGACAATGGGCCACTCTCTTTTTCTCTCCAGGCGATCGTTCCTCCGTATTATGGCTGAGATAACACCCTTTTTTTTATGATTTAAATTGGCATTACATTGCTGTATACAGCCACAAGAATGGGAGGTAATAGGTTATTTAAATAATTATATTACAACTCTTAATAAATTTAAACAGTTCTTTGAACACAGAAATATCTCTTGTTGATAAGATTGAGCAGTATTCCAGGTTTATATCTGTCTTTCTTAAAATTTCATTAAACAACACTGTTCTCGGTCCATCATGGTCCGGGCACTCCATGATCATATGCTCCAGTGATCCGCTTGGTGCTCCACATTTTCTACATTGGGCCGTTTCCCTTTGATTGATGAGGTTCAGGAACGAGTCACAAACTCCGCAGTTGACCCTTAGGCGGGATATGGTACGTACTAGGGGTTTCGCGATGCCTTTTTTATAAAACCACGGTACTTGGAGGGGGTTGGGTTGGATCCTTTTATAAAATAGGGCGTTGTTAGAGCCGACGAATCTTGCCTTCCATTTTTCCTTATGTTTTTGATTGATGAGAGGGATCAAATCATCAGCCATGATGAGAGTGTTCAGCGGGGGTCCATTATCCGCCCCTTCCTTAGCCCACCGATCCACCTGTTCATTCGCCAACAACCCTGCATGGGCCTTCACCCAGATGAATTCTACCTTAATCTCCAAATCCATACAGCGCCTCAACAGTCGGAGCAGTTGGACGATGACACCATTCCTAGCTCTCTGAATGTTACATGTTTTTAGTAACTGTACTGTACTAAGAGAGTCGGTACAAATATGGTAAACATCGTCATTCCTTCCGGATCTCACAACATGTTCGATGGCTTTTACGATTGCGGTTACTTCCGCATTGAAGCTGGAAGTCATCTGCGGTAGTTTATATTTTTCGTGATAATTGTTGGAAGTATCAAAGAAAGCACATCCGACTGAGGTCCTGGACTTTGAGCCATCAGTGAAGATTTGCACAGATTGTGGCCATTTGGAGTTTATGAAGTTGGTGAATTTATCGTTGATGTTATGCTCTTCCCGATTTCCATATGTGAATTGAACAATTTGTACCGGTACCATCAGCTCTGAATAAGTTAACATGAATGGTGATGGTTTGCTGGAACAGTGGAGTCTTGAAATATCCAAATCTTCTTGTGTGAAACTGTTGACGAGTAAGGGCATGTTCATACTGGTATTGGATACTAGTATGTTCGTACTCAGTCGACATACGTCTTCAACTATTGGCCGACTGTGAGATTTGAGTTTCAAGATGTAACGGTCTGAAAGCATTTGATATCGGAAGTTCAAAGGGCATTCCCCAGATTCTGCCAATAATGCGTCGATAGGTGTTGCCCGGAGGAATCCCATACATTTACGGATACATTTGAACTGAAGTCTAGCCAATTTAAGAAAATTTGTGTCACTAGCGTTGCCATAGAAGACAGCTCCATAGTCAATGATTGCTCTGATAGTTGCTCGGTAGAATAATAGCGCTAACCTCTGGATCTGCTCCCCAGTTGAGGCTGGTATCCATCTTCAGTATATTGTAGTACCGTTCGGCCTTATTCAATACATGATCTATATGTGGCTTCCATGTCAGCGTTTTATCGAGCCAGACTCCTAGAAATTTAACCTGATGTTGTATACGAAAGACGTTCCCTGCTATTTCCACGGTTGCGCCTACGTTTAATCGTCTCTTTCTAGTGAAAGGAACCAATACCGATTTGTCAGCGGAGAACTTCAAACCCTTCAATTCGCTCCATGTTTGTAGTTGTCTCAAGAACTCCTCCAAACTCTCTTTTCCCGATTCCATATCGCTGCATTCTACAAATACACATATGTCGTCAGCAAATTGAATGATCTGGACGTCTTGCGGCACTATATCCTCTATATCCCCAACGTAAATAGCATATAGTAACGGGCTTAAAATTCCTCCCTGCGTCAATCCCTGAGATGACATTCTGGGACCAAATTTCTTATTATTCACACGTATATGTATCTGCCGGGATTCATATAGTGCAACAATACTACGACTGCATGAATGTGGTAAACCGATCGTTCGCAATCTTCCATATAGAACATCTAGCAGCACCGAGTCGTATGCTCGGGATACATCGAGAAATAACGCTAATGTAATACGCCGTGTTGTTAGTGAGATTTGAATACTTGACACCAATCTCGTTAATCCATCGTATGTGCTTCTTGCACGTCGAAAGCCATATTGAGATTGTGGCAATTTATTATAGTATTCCAGATACCATTCCACTCTTGTTTTAATTGTTCGTTCCATTGTTTTCATTGCGCAGGAGGTGAGTGATATCAGTCGATAGGATGACCACACTGAGGGAGGTTTACCTGGTTTTAGAAACGGTATGACTAGGGTCTGTTTCCATTCGTCGGGATATGATCCCTTTGTCCAGAATTCGTTAAATAATTTCACCAATGACTCTTTTTTACCAATTGGAAGATTGACTAATATGGGATACACTATATCATCTGTCCCTGGTGCTGTGTTTATCGATTTTTTAAGATTTGATTCCACCTCAAGTAACGTGAAGGGGGACTGGAGAGTCGAACTCAGGATGTCTGTGTTATTAGCCTCTTCGGGGATATATGGAGGTACCCAGGGAGGTGCACAAGTCTCTAGCAATTCCTGTATCCATTCTCCTTCTTCCATCGGCTGTGAATTTGATGTTTTCCGGTTCTTCAACTGTTTCAGTTTTCTCCATATTTCTCTTATGGGAGTAGATTTAGTTAGCGTGAGACAGTAGGAGATCCAATTTTCCTTTTTTGCTTTCCAAGTGGTTTGTTTATAATTTTCATGTTTTGTGTTATACATTAAAAAGTTGGTACGAGATTGGAGCCTTCTATACTCTGCAGCTGCTGCCTCCCGCTCTTGAAGAGCCATTTGGCATTCATTATTCCACCAGTAGGCGCCTACATCTTTCTTCTTATGGGGGCTATTTTGTGGAATGGATTCCTCGCAGGCTCTGTTCAGTACCTCTATGAATGACTTGTAATCCGATTCCGATGCGTTATCTTGCTCCGAGTTCAATACCTCCCGGAATCGTGCCCAATCAGCCCGATCTATCCTCCACTTCCTGGAAGGATATATAATATGGTTAGGTTCAAGCACTGCTGAAGAAAATAATATTGGCATATGGTCCGAACCCATAGGATCGATCATAACATCCCATGTAAAGCTAGATGCCAAATTCGGAGAGCATAACGTAAGATCGACGGCTGAAATTTGATTGGAATTGACACGGGGAACCAAAGTTCTGTTTCCGTTATTCAAGTATGCCAAATTCGAAGCTTCCAAGGCATCCATCAAGTGAATTCCTTTTCTGTCAGTGAAGCTTGAACCTACTGCAACATGATGCACGTTAAAATCTCCACCAATGATTTTTGGGTTGGGGATCGAGTCAAAGAATGCTCGCCATTGTTGATCAGTAATGACTTCGTTGCCATGCTTGTATTTATACAAGCTATCGTTATGACGATATCACGTTTAAGCAGGCTCCAGCCCTAAATTTGATTTTGGCTCCCACGAACTGAATTCCATTTGTACGTACGATTCGATCTGTGATATCCTCATAGTTTATATTTTCGTGAATCAAAAGGGCAGAACCACCCCATCCGTCTTGTCTGTCGTCTCGCAGGATGTTATATCTACTCATAACAAATGTTTGGTTAGGTTTCAGCCATGTCTCACTGATTAAACCGACGTGAATATTTTGGTGTTTGAACAGTCGTTCTAAATCATTTTTTTTATTCTTAATTGATCTCGCATTCCACTGAAATGCTCTCAATTCGTTTTGTGCTAAGTTTGTTCCCATATATTTTTATAAAGGATTGTTATTGTTGTAATGAATTAGTACAGTATTTGTTATAATTGTTGTTTTTCCAATTTGTTCAATTATAATATTATTATAATTATTATTTGTTCAATATTCCATGTCATCTTCAGGTTGCTCCGCTGTATTACTTGAGCTTGTCTGATGTTCAGCTAAATTGTCTTCTACGTTTATTTTGTCTCGAATTATTGATTTGAGGAGGGTTTCATCCATGTCTGCCGATAGATGTTGTTTAATGTCAACGAGGATCGAGAATACTATTTCCGCAAGCGTGCCTTTAAGCTGAGAGGTTTGAATTATATTGTCATTATTCCCTTTCGAAGTTGAAGGGGTACCTACTATGTGGGTTGTGGGTTATAAATCCTCCAGGTTGGCTACGTTTGGTTGGAACGGTGTATAGTAAACTTGCTAAATTGTTTCCGTTATTTTTTCGAATTTCTGTGGGTTTCCTTTTGAACTGATTTCTTGTTCCTGTTGCAAATGAACGATCGGGTATTGTATCATTTGTGATCGGGGGAAATTCCTGAATATCATTCAAACTCGGTCTTTTCAAGTGTCCTGCGTACGTTTTGCCTGAGAGGAAATCTTTGGCATCGTTGTAGGAAATATTCCTCGTACCCATCATGGATTTTACTGCTTTCTCAGTTTGGTATTGGGGGCAAATAGATTGATTTGAGGCTGCATGGTGCAGCTTACAATGTAAACATTTCTTGTCTAAAGCTGTGCATTCTGATTTATCGTGACCTTCACCACACAATTCACATCGGATTTGGGCTTTACAGTTATCTTTGAAGTGTCCATATCTCCAGCACTGAGTGCATTGAATAACTTTTGGTATAAAAGGTTTGATTTCGCAGCGTACGTATAGGATTGTCACGTAGTCTGGAATCGATTGACCTCTTAGTGTTATACCTACCGATTGAATAGGTATATATGTGGTTGTTTTAGTTTTTTCGTCCATCAATGGCCTGTTAAATCTTTTTATTTCTAAAATCTCTAATTCTTTACCCTGGGGATCCCGCATATGTTTCTTAATCTCATGTTCATTCAAGCTAGTGTCAATTCCTCTGACTACACACTTACGTTTTACTAAATACATCGGAACTGTTGATTTAAATCCCTTGTCTTTCAGAGTTTGTGAGACCAAAAGTTTATTCGCAGACATGAAGTTGTTCAGTTCTACTCTGATTTTAATCCGGCCAACTTTACTTATGACTTGTATATGATGAGAAATGTCAGGATGTTTTTCATGTAGCAGTTTCCCCAGCACCATAGGGTGCATACGGGAGATACCATTTCCGTCCGTATTTAAGCTTTCGATTACGACGCAAAAAGGTCCATTATCAGAAGCACGATAAAATATAGTTTCAATGATTGAATCCGACCTCCGTAAATCGGGAGGTTTGTCTTTATCTAACTCTTGATTGATCATAGTTTCGTGAGCCGTTATCGAGGGAGATTACTCGCCTGTGATCGGAGATAGGTAGTTGATAATGACTCACCTCTCAGTCGGCTGTTGTGAAGGATGTTCAAGGCCAGAGATCCGTACTCGTCGAAGTCTCGAGCAAAACTGGATAACACCCTTAACACGTTCCGAGCGGCGCCGATTTTGGTGGAGACTCCCTGTGACGGCACCCGTTTTTTCGAGTTATTTGTTGATAACTGCTTATCATGATTAGTTATGAACGAAAACTACAATGTGAACCAAAATTGGATGAAAATCATTGATTTATAGACGTTGGATCTATCGATCCACTTCGGCGGTAACGTACGACGGAATATGCAACCCGCAATACAATCGGCGGGTTTTGGTGGAGACTCTCTGTGACGGCACCCGTTTTTTCGAGTTATTTGTTGATAACTGCTTATCATGATTAGTTATGAACGAAAACTACAATGTGGAACCAAAATTGGATGAAAATCATTGATTTATAGACGTTGTATCGCACTTTGGCGGTATAGGAAACCCGCAATACAATCGGCGGTCTTTTGAGGCCTAGACTCATGAATAACGGCCTACCGTGGTTGGATGCCAAAGGGGAACTGAAACAGATTCCTCGAGGAAAAAAGGAACGCAATAATCACAACAAAACTGAACATTGTACCCGAAAACATCATCCAAACGCGGCGAGAAAATGTTGGTAAACAAACGGCTTGGAATAACGAAACGGAACGCAGTCTCTCGGAGGTCAGATCATCTAGAATAAAGGTGTTAAACTCAGCAGTCACTAGAGTGCGCGATAGTTCAGTTTCAGAGCAGAATGTTGGGTAGAAACGCTCCCCGTAGCTGGATCGATAGATCCAGGCTGGGTGAATTGAACGGCAGGCCTTGGATCGATCGATCCATTCCGCTCGGAACGTGTTAATTCTAGCCGATTCGTTGGTGCCTACTATTCAAGAACAGCCATTCTTCATTATACATGATCACAATAGTAAGTTCGTTTCATTACGGTTTTTATTGTTTCTATGAATGGAATTACATGAGAGAGGTTTTCTTCTTATTTAGGTGCAGGGCTGTAATAAACATTATTACGCATAATACCTACTTAATGAAGTTAGCGATTCTTGATGAAAAATCGTATTGGTAGAAAAACATATAATATGTTAGTTATAAAACAACTAAGTTATGTTTTTTTCTGCCGGCGTTTCGACATTTTATTCAAAAATCATCAGGCTGTAACAGGGGCCTATTACAAAACAGTAATAAACAGCGGGATATTTACCAGGTACCTAATTCTATTTTTTTTTAATTTTTTTTCAACACTGGATTTGAACTTGGCCTGTGTGGATGGTGGTGGGGGTCTCATAATTTACCTATTATCGAACCGTCTCTACGTACCTACTTGAACTCAACTTTAAGTTACTACATGTATTATCCATGAACTCTTGTCTCTATAGGCCTCACATGATTTAATCAGAGGTGAAGAGCTTGTCGCTGCTCCAGCGAGCGCAATCATGCAACGTCAGAGGTTGCGTAGACGCCCACCCGAGACGGGAACCAAAAACGCCGCGCACTTTTATCGTAGACTGGGATATTTATGAAGATCGCTCGCTTTTACTAGGAACCCGATTGTTGGATTATGAGGCTTATTGTACCTATCACCGTATTTTTGGAGTAAATAACCAATAGTAAGAGCTATATAATAGTATTAAATTACAATGAGCGGCCGGTAGACATAGCATAACGCTTCAGTATCCATGTGCACTGACACTGACTTGATGGTTTCACTGTGGGTGCCAAATACCGACTGAACAATAGACATCCAGCAGCTTGCACTGCTACTTATCCACTAACGTAAATTTACATTCAAATTCTGGCATTTCCGCTAATTTAAAAACAAAATTGCTCTTCTAACATTTAAATTATCACAACAGCCACAATACTTAGGGTC
This sequence comes from Leptopterna dolabrata, assembly GCA_954871275.1. Taxonomy (NCBI): domain Eukaryota; kingdom Metazoa; phylum Arthropoda; class Insecta; order Hemiptera; family Miridae; genus Leptopterna; species Leptopterna dolabrata. The sequence continues at coordinate 3,472,702 of OX940974.1, read as the reverse complement.
CTTTACGTACAAAACCTAAATTGATTCCCCTTCTCCTAGACGCTTCCCAACGAGTCCTGAGGAACCCTGTGGGAACTTCTTTCCCATTCACCGTAAAACCTCTTTTACTGAACTCATCTACATCCTCACACTCAGGCTCATTTCCCATTTTCGGAATGAGTTTTGCTGTGTACCTTGCTAGGGGCATTGCGCGTTTCGTCCCCAAACCACAATTTATGTTAGTAAACCCTTGTTTCGACTCGTCCCACCCATTAGAAATATTATATAGGAAGTACCTACGTATGTTGGTCAGTTCGTCTCCATCAAGGCATTGTGTCATTATGCGAATTGATATCAATATAGGTATACATATCATCCGCCTAGGAGCATAAATCCGTGGTTTAATGTTAGCAGAAGTATCTCATGCGAAGTTAGTTTCTTTCTATAATGCTCGCACAAAAACAAAAATTGTTTTATTCGAAAGTAAAAAACGTGAATTTATTTGAAAATACATTTTTTAAGGATAACTCAGATACGTACTTCAGCAAAACAAGATTTCAGAAATTCGAAAGTATTGTCCTACTTTAGGCAATGTCTGTGGTGTAGAGCGACAGGCTCAAGCCATAAGAATATACCATGTTGATTTAACTAATCCTGGTTGTCATTATAAAATAAATGCTAACAGACGGATCTAAATCAAATATAGTGTTTGCAAGAAATCGCTGAATTCAGTTAGGAAAAGTTTACACTGGGAAATGAGTAACTAAATCTTATTGGTGATATATTTTCACTGATGCCGTCCTCTAATTTGCGATTGGCAGCGAGTGTGGCGTTTTGGCGCATCAAGGTGTTTTCCATGTATGGCGAAGTGGGAATCTACAAGAGTTAGGAAAACTACTTGACTGGATCGTGTGCGCAGTGGAACTGGGTTCCAGCTACTGGCGCCGGCAATATTTAAGGATCTACCTAAAGAGACAGAAAGGCGAGGAATTACGTCTAAATAGTCAAAGAGAGAAACAAACATGTCATTTAGATTGGCCGTCGTCATGTCATTCATTCTGTGGATGAAAACGCAACATTCCAAGGTCCGAAGGATAGTCCAAGGTTACGAGTTACCTGTTTTATGAAAGGGTTCAGCACGGCCAGTGGATAGTACAGTACCCGTGGTGAATAACCGGGAAATGCGAGTCTCAGACCCATATACAGGGTGTCTCAGCTGATGTGCTCCCCCCCCCCCCTTAATTTTGTAACAAAACATCTTAGACAAAACTTCCAAATGATAACTCCCCTTATTTTTTAGTGTCGGAATCAAATTAAGACATTTTTGCGCATACGCGCATGTGCAAACAAGCGCTGTTTACACTAAACTTCGTTCTTTCTAATGAAAACCCCTATTTTTTTTTAAATTGCAGATCCGAGTTTTATGTAAAATTCATGAAAAAATTACCTGTACCTGGAATGTTTGAGTGCGCCAAAACGTGCGCGATATACGGGCAGAAATCGAATTCCGTGGGCGCAGCGATCTACCACGTGTGGTACATGATTTTATTGTGTTTTTTTTCCCACGCTGAATAACGTGGTGATGTTCGTTTTTGGAATAGCGCAATCGGCTTATGATCCTCCTTCCCATCTACTGCCCCTCCTGATTTAGTAATAAGCTCTAAATGTAAATGTTCATTCCCCCAAACCACCTCCTAGTTCTTTCCACATTAATTCCTTCTGTTGATCATAAAAATTAATTTATTTTTCCTGAGCTCTCTCTTTCCTTCCTTGCACCTGCTGTGGTAATAACCTTGGGGTGCTTTCTCCTTGAATACTTGCTGTGTTGATAACCTCGGGGTGCTAGCCTCCTTCTTCCCGGTGTTTGCTGCGGTGATAACCACGGGACGCCTCCCTTCCTGCTAGCACTCACTGTGGTGATAACCGCGGGATGCTAGCCTCCTCTCCAACTAACGCCTGCTGTGGTGATAACCGCGGGGCGTGTGGAGTTGATTAAATGCCTATTCAATTTATTCGTTATTCATTCCCAGTAACTCTCCCTGTACTTACATTATTTTTCAATAGTAAGAACATTTATGTTTCCCGAGTGCTGGAGTGCTCACACATATCCCCAAAAACTGCTAACCTACACTAATTTCTGATCCGAGACTCAAAAAGACTTCTCGTACTTGTTTTATTTGCATTCATTTTCCTGAGAAACGCTGGTACTCTGAATTCAATATCCTCCTGGTTTACTTCTTTTTTTTCATCACGAATGTCACTGCTTTTGGTTTATTATTCTGTGAATAATACACCTATGTATTGGCTCAGCAAAAAATTTTTATAACACCCCCTCAAAATGTTTTCTTTTCCGTCCGCCGTCCGCCGTATCACGTGTACAGGCTTCATTTTCGGTCTAAAAAAAAAACACGTTTGTCGTGAGTCCCTCCCGGGAACACTCCAACAGTAACTTTAAGCTCTCACCAATATCCTCATGTAAAACTTACTTTCCGTCAATAAACAACTGAGTGGGGAGACAGGCCACAGAACCCAGGGAACACAACCTGGAGCCCCACTACCAACTCCCCACAGGGAGTTGGAGGGAGAGGCCTCCAGTTCCTATATAACCCTGGATCCTGGGGCTTTAGCTTCATTCGACACTTCCTCTAACTAGCTCTCTCTTCTCTCCTCTACCTTGCTCCTCCTCTCAGATGATCGGTGGATTACCGCCGCCTGAGAATTTACCTTCTCCCTCTTGTCTAGATGATCGGTGGACTACCGCCGCCTAGACAAGCACCTCTCCTCACCTAGATGATCGGTGGATTACCGCCGCCTAGGTAAATTCCCTCACTCACCTCCATCTCCTCCCAAAGTCGTAGATGATCGGTGGACTACCGCCGCCTGCGTCTTTTCTCCTTCACGCCACCGTGATGAACTAAATTCTAAATTCATCACAGTGGTGAACCCGACGTTCACCCAACCTTCTTTTTCCTTCCCACCTAATGTGTCGACCCCAGTCAAGTACAGTTCGGTGTCCCCATTTTTACTTTCAAATTCAGTAAACAGTCAGTTTCAATTTCGCAATTTTGGCCCACCCTCAACCGCTCAGCAATCACGCAGCCCTCAACTCTCCGCCACACGCACCTCCGCTACCGATTTTGCGAATTCCGACTTTCGAACCTGAAATTTAACAATTTGAATTTTCAAATTTCAGCTCAGCTATAGACCCGAACTCGCCGACACCACCACTCCTCCGGCCGGCTACACTGCAGCCGCCAGCCGCCGCGACGACGGACGCAACGGCCGCCACCGACAATCCGTTCAGCACCCTCTCCCCGCCTGGCTCGTCCGCCTCAACCTCCGCCGCCGCCACCGCCACTGCGGCCGCAGCACAGGCCGCCGCCGACGTCATGACGGCCTCTGCGTCCTTCCCCCTCTCACTTCCCCCATTCTATGCCCATGACCCCGCTCTATGGTTTTTCCAGGTGGACGCAGCGTTTTCAGCCACCAACATTCGCAGCCAGAAGACGCGCTACTCACGCATCATCTCCCTGCTTCCCTATGACATTCTCCTGCAAACGTCGGACATCTCCCCCGACGCCGTCGCTGCATACGATGACATCCGCAACCGGCTCATATCCCTCTATCAGCCCTCCAAGATCGCGCGAGTCGCCGCCCTCTCGCAGCCGCAACACCTCGGCGACCTCAAGCCCTCCCACCTCTACCGCCGGTTACGTCACCAGCTGCAGGGGATAATGACGGCAGACATCGCGCGCACCTTCTGGCTGCGCGCGCTCCCCCACCCCATCCAGATGGCGCTCGCCAGCCACCTTGACGGCCCTGATGAACCCCTACTTCGCCTCGCGGACACGGTCCACGATCTCGCCACGGCCGCCAGCGTCGGCGAAGTCCACGCACCCCGCCACCCACCACCTCTACGTGACCGCACCGCTTCCCTTGAACGCAGCCGACCCCCCTCCCTCGACAGGCGCCGACCCCCCTCCATGGATCGCCGCCGGATCCCCTCCGCCGACCGCCGACGTCACCGCTCGCCCGAGCGCCGCACAACCCCTCCCCGGGATCAACACAGGGGAAAGTCCCCGACGGCTGCAAACCCCTCCACCACACGCCGCCCCTCCAGAACTGACTACCTCCCCGCGGACCCCCCCCACCGGTGTTTCTACCATGTGAACTTCGGTGGGGAGGCCCGCAAGTGTCAACCCCCCTGCTCCTTCCCCTCCAAGCAGGGAAACGCGGACGCCCGCCGGTAAATCCGGCGGGCCCCCCTCCTCGCCAATACGGGGGGGACCCCACCAAACCCCCCCCGCCCGCATTTCCACCACCACAGCCAAGCGCTACCCCTCCTACGCCGCCGCCACGGCTGCCAACCTCCCGGCCGCGCCTACCAGCGCCGCCAAACCCCTCGACCCGCCACCGACCATTCCCCCACCTCGGAACGGCCCCTCCACGCCCGCCTCCAGGGCAGCCACCCTTCCGGCCGCCACTCACGCCGCCGCTACCGTTCCCCCACCCCGGAACGGCCCCTCCACACCCGCCTCCAGGGCAGCCACCCTTCCGGCCGCCACTCACGCCGCCGCTACCGTTCCCCCACCCCGGAACGGCCCCTCCACGCCCGCCACCAGGGCAACCACCCTTCCGGCCGCCACTCACGCCGCCGCTAACGTTCCCCCTCCCCGGACCGACACCTCCCCACCCGCCGCCAGGGTGACCAGCCCCCCGGCCACCACTCACGCCACCGCTACCGTTCCCCCTCTCCGGAACGGCAAAGGACCACCCCGCGTCTCCTTCGCAGCGGATACCCCACCACCACCACAGCCGCCCATCCACCCAGACAGCTCAAACCCCTCCCAAACGCCAACCCCCACCGCCTCAGCCATTTTGCCGCACTCCACCCCAGCCCACCAGCGCCTCTTCTTACGCTGTAAGAAGACAAACATTCCCTTCCTCATCGACACAGGGGCGGCGCTGTCCATCTTCCCCAACGACATCCTCCGGCGTCAGGCGCGCTGCTATCGACAGCTTCTCTACGCCGCCAACGGTACCACCATCCCCTCGTACGGGACGTACCGCTCGTCAGTTTACATGAGCGGACTCGCGTACGAGTGGGATTTCACCGTGGCGGACGTGGAGAAGGCGATCCTGGGGGCCGACTTCCTGGCATATTTCGGCCTCCAGGTCGATGTCAAAAACGCGCGCCTGATCGACCCCTCCAATAACACACCCATCCCCGGTTTCATACACGCTATAAACCAACCCCCCTCCAAATTCGAAAAACTCCTCCACCAGTATCGCCCCCAGCGCCGCCCCTCCGCCCACATATCTACCGTCCACCATTACATAGAGACCACCGGACCCCCCATCACAGCAAAAGCCCGTCGCCTCCATCCACTTCAACTCTCTCAAGCCCGCCAGCATTTTAACAAGCTGATTGCCGACGACATAATCCGCCCCTCAAAATCCCCTTGGGCTTCACCACTGCACATCGTGCAGAAGCCCAATGGGGATATCCGCCCCTGCGGCGATTACAGACGTCTTAACACAAAAACGACGCCCGACCTGTATAATGTCCCCCACCTCCGCGACTTTTCCTCCCATTTACACGGCGCTACAATTTTTTCAACCCTAGACATTTCCAGGGCATTCCACCATATAAATATACACCCCCCCGACATTCCGAAAACAGCAATTATAACACCTTTCGGCTTGTTCGAATATGTTAAAATGGGTTTCGGCCTCAGAAACGCGGCTCAGACATGGCAACGCTATATGGATAGCATCCTACGAGGCCTACCATTCGTGTTTTGCTTCCTGGATGACATCCTAGTCGCCTCGAAAAGCCCAGAAGAACACCTCGACCATCTCCACCAAATCCTCGACATCTTCTCCACCGAAGGCCTCCAAATCAATACAGACAAATCCGTCCTCGCTCAACCTTCCGTCCGCTGCCTAGGCCACCAAGTCTCGTCCGACGGAATCAAGCCCCTCCCAGACAAAGTCCACGCCATCATGGATTTCCCCCAGCCCCGGACTGTGACGGAACTCCGCCGTTTCCTGGGTATGTTAAACTTTTATCGTAGACACATCAAACACGCAGCACAACACCAACAGCCACTCATACACGCCATCCCCCAACCCGCCAAAAAAAATGATAACCGCCCCATAACCTGGACCCCCGACCTTATAACCTCCTTCAAAAATTGCAAACAGGACCTAGTAGACGCCGCTCTATTAGCCCATCCCAACCCACACGCTCCCCTCTCCATCACAACCGATGCGTCCGACTGGGCCATCGGGGCAGTACTCCACCAGCACACCGGCGCCACCCCCCAACCTCTCGGCTTCTTTTCAAAAACCCTATCCCCAACCCAAAAAAATTACTCCACCTTCGACAGAGAACTCCACGCCATCCACGAAGCCATCAAACACTTTCGTGACTTCGTGGAGGGCAGGCAGTTCTCTGTCATAACCGACCATAAACCCCTCACCCATGCCCTCCTCCAAAATCGCAAGTCCGCCTCCCCGCGTCGCCTCCGGCAGCTCGAGTTTATCGGACAGTTCACCTCCGATATCCGATATTTGCCGGGGGCCGACAACTGCGTGGCGGATGCGCTCTCCCGCCCCACACCCGCGCCGGTGGCGGAGCTACTGCCATTCCCTTCCCCCCACTCCCTCAAAACACACCAACAACCCGAATCCGACCCAACCCTCTCCAACCTCATCTCCGCCTCCAAACTTCAACAACTGCCGCCCCTTGAGCTCTGGTGTGACATAACGGCCGACTCACCGCGCCCTTACGTCCCACCCGACCTCAGGCGGCAGCTCTTCCTCCACTACCACTCCCTCCACCATCCGGCATCCGGGCAAGCCGAGACCTTATCAAAACGCGGTACTTCTGGCCCCACATGAATACAGATATTCGTAACTGGGTTCTAGGGTGCCAGAGGTGCCAGCAGTTTAAGGTCTCGGCTCACCCCCATGTACCTCCTCAAACCATTCCCGACTCCCTCCCGTGGGAACACGTCCACCTCGATCTGGTCGGACCCCTTCCCCCCTCTGAGGGGAAGAAATACTGCCTCACGATGATCGACCGTGCCACAAACTGGGTTGAGTGTATCCCTCTCACCCACATCACCGCGGACGCCGTCGCAACGGCTTTCCTCAACCAATGGGTTAGCCGCTACGGTTGTCCGCGAACAATCACGGTCGATCAAGGGAGGCAGTTTGAGTCCGCCCACTTTTCAGATCTCCTCCGTTCCCTCGGGATCCACAAAATCCACACCACTCCTTACCACCCCCAATCCAACGGGAAAATAGAGCGGTGGCACTCGGTCCTTAAACAAGCCATTTCAACATCAGCTACTTCCCCTTCCTGGACTAAAACCCTCCCCTACATTTTGCTCAGCCTTCGCACTTCCGCCCGTCCTTCAGACAACACAAGTCCCGCGCAAAATGCGTTCAAAGATCCCCTCCGCTTACCGGCCGATATTTTCACTCCACACCACACTCCGTCAATTAACAGGGAACCGCTACACACAACAACACCGACAAACGACACCTCTTACCCCAAACGCTTTTTCACCGCCACACACATGTACCTGAAAGAGCCCGGCATGCATAAAACCTTTCAACCCCTTTATGCCGGGCCCTTTCAAGTCATCCGCTCCACACAAACCACCGCAACCCTGTTAATTGACGGAAAACCCCACACCGTCCCGTTAGCCAGGTGTAAGCCCGCACCTGTGCTCTCCCAACCTACAGACTCTATCAGTCTCCCGCCGTCCGTTTGCCATGTCACATCGACTATTCCCCACGCACCCGTCACCTCCGTCGCCGTTTCCGGATTTCGATTCGGATCCGGAAATGGCGGCAATACTCCGGGACGTTTTCGTCCCGGACCCCCTGTCCCCCCTACCCCTTTCGCCCGGGCCCCCATCACCGCTTCCGTTTTCGCCGCAAAGGATCACCGGACTACCTCCCCGGCCCCGGCGGTGGAAGTACCCCCAGTGGCTGATTCTGCGCGAATATCGCGCAGCAAAAGCCACCGGGGTACACCCCCCATACGTCCCGATAGACCCCCTTATGTCCTCCATCCTCCGCGAATTCCGCCTTGCGGAACTCATGCCCCCCCCACACCCCATTCCAATCAAAACCAGCCTCCCACCTCCCGATTTTCATCCCCAATCTTCTGCCCCCCAATTCTCAAACGACCCCCCAACCCCCCAATCGCAACCCCCCTTTTCTATTTTCGACCCCCCCATTCAATTCATGCAAAACTACCCCACACCACCCGACTCTCGCCCCCAAATCACCACACCCCCAACACCTCCACCACCGCCGGGGATATCCCCAATAGTTTCCGCCGGGACAAAACGGCCCGGGCGTCGCAACGGACGGAGGGAGCGCCCCCGCATTCCCCGCGTCCCGGCGGCCAAGTCACCCGCCCCGCTCTGAGCAATCACGGCGGGGCCTTGAGATCTCGGGACAGTGCTTGTGTATTATTTACGCACACGCACTGTACCGACTCTCACAGCCCCGCCGTGGCCGCCCCAGCACAGCCGCCGCTTCGCCCCCACACTTCACCATATCACACCCACACCCATCTACACAACACTCACTCTACACACCCAGGCAACGGCGGACTTCCGCACCCCAACTTTGTGCCCCTTTGTAACATTGTAAATACTATTCAACTATACCATTGTAAATATTCCACTATGCTATTCAACTATTCAACTATACCATTGTAAATACTAGCCAACTTTGTACATACTATTCAACTATACTATTGTCAATATTCATCTATACCATTGTAAATACTACCCAACTTTGTACATACTATTCAACTATACTATTGTCAATATTCATCTATACTATTCAACTATTCAACTATACTATTGTAAATACTATTCACCTATACTATTGTAAATACTCAACTATACTATTCACCTATACTATTCAGCTATACTATTGTAAATACTTATACTACTACTTATACTACTTACCTATACTTATGTCACTACGCCTAATTTTCAGGATTAAGTCAGCCTCTGTCACCTTCTCGCCTTCAGCCCTCACACACTTCTTGCCCTGCCTTCAGCACCACCAATTGTTTGCATCGGCCCTCAGCCTCTGTCACCTTGCGCCTTCCGCTCCACTTTTGTTTGCCGCAGCCCTCAGCACCTGTCACCTTGCGCCTTCAGCTCCTCAAACATTGGTTCGAACTGGGGGGACCTCTGTCGTGAGTCCCTCCCGGGAACACTCCAACAGTAACTTTAAGCTCTCACCAATATCCTCATGTAAAACTTACTTTCCGTCAATAAACAACTGAGTGGGGAGACAGGCCACAGAACCCAGGGAACACAACCTGGAGCCCCACTACCAACTCCCCACAGGGAGTTGGAGGGAGAGGCCTCCAGTTCCTATATAACCCTGGATCCTGGGGCTTTAGCTTCATTCGACACTTCCTCTAACTAGCTCTCTCTTCTCTCCTCTACCTTGCTCCTCCTCTCAGATGATCGGTGGATTACCGCCGCCTGAGAATTTACCTTCTCCCTCTTGTCTAGATGATCGGTGGACTACCGCCGCCTAGACAAGCACCTCTCCTCACCTAGATGATCGGTGGATTACCGCCGCCTAGGTAAATTCCCTCACTCACCTCCATCTCCTCCCAAAGTCGTAGATGATCGGTGGACTACCGCCGCCTGCGTCTTTTCTCCTTCACGCCACCGTGATGAACTAAATTCTAAATTCATCACAACGTTCTATCGCAAACATGCTCCATTTGGGCCCTAGTTGTGTCCCGAAACTTTTCAGCCCGATCGGAATATATCCAGGGGTGTTATGAGTGAAAATGTGTATAAAAATAGGTACTTTTTGTGTTTTAGTAACATGTTAGTGAAATGAGCTTTTGAGGTATCGTTTTCCATGTTTTTGGGGACGAGAAGACCGAATATGAAGTCGATTTTGACCAAGGAGTGGAAAATTGAGGTTGTACCAGATGTTCAGCTCCCAAAATTGATTTTTTATGAGTCAAAAACCTGCGAAATCGTCTGAAATCACCATCAATTTGTAGAATAACACTAGAAAAAGTGTCACCACGTGGATCAAGACGATTAGGTGGCACTACCAATGATCAAAGATAATTTGAAAAAAAAAAAGGAGCGTACCTAATTCAAGTTTTGGGGGCCAAAATTGGTGGAAACCACCAGAAATAGCTATTTCAATTATATTACATGAAATAAACAATAAATAATCAACCAGCATTTCTGTAGGTATGTCCAATAGAATAATAAACCCATGTGACAAGGACTTTGTAGCGTTTTTTTTTCAAGTTAACCAAAATACATACCTCAGTCCTAATAGATATACCTCAGACCTCATTATTTTCAGCCCATAGGTATTAATGTTTTCCTGTGCTGTGCGCATCCGACGGATCTTCGAGCTGATACCTGTTGGATATTATTTCAACACGCATCCGGAGTGGGTACTTAGCTTACCGGCAGTTGCACTCTGAATGCGTGTTGAAATTCGAAATGTTCATAATATAAATTTTAATGTAAGTATATGCAATATGCAAGTTGTTAAGTGAGATACCACGATAGGTCACAGTAGGTTTTCAATGCATATAATATTTATATTGACGAGATTGTGATTGAAATTGAGATTGACTGATATTTCTATCATTTCTCATGCCTTCGCTTTTGGCGTAAGTAAACAGCCATTTTAGGCTGGGGTTTTTCTGCCTGACTGTCCTGTTAGTGTCGCAGACGTGTTCGGCTCAGGAATGATTGTATCCAACCATTTAGCTCAAGGGCTGGGTTGGGATGAGCGGCATCGGGATTCGAACCAACAGGCCGAAGTCACTGTCCCAATCCAAACCACCCATTGGCAGAGCGCTTTGCCACTGGCTCACCCTCTATGTCAACCAATAAAGTGAAGGGGAAAGAAAATGAAAGAGGGAGATCAAAGAAAAATGTGAGAAAAGGAAAGTTTTCACATGTGGTGATGATGTAGGAGCTTACCTACGTTTTCGAATGTACTTGTTGTCTTTGTGACAGTTATCTTGATATTGAAGCTAGGTTTTTCCATGGAAAGATATGAATATGTCAGTGTCTAAAACCGTAAGTGATTTAGAAGGATTCCACTACCTACCTAGTAGTTCTTGTTTTCGTTCAGTGTAGATATTTCGATTTGTGAGGCTTAGCATTGCTAATAAGTTTTCATCTTTGCAGGAGGGGTGGTCAGAATGGTCGCCATGCTCAAGAACATGTGATGGTGGAACATCTTTTCAAATTAGAAAATGTCCGCATTGTTTGGGTTCCTCTGTGAGGTACCGCATTTGTAATATGCAAGTAAGTGAATAACTGTAACTGATGTATAATTAAGGGGATATTGGAGAAGGAGATGTGTTAGTAGAAATATGGGGCTTCGAGATGAATTCACTCGCTCAAATGCGTTGGAAGCTTCTCAGAAGTCCTTTCAGCAGCTCACCTCTCCCTCGATTCATAGCAGACTGCGAGGGAGGGGCAGCGAGGTGGGGGAGGGTGGCTGACTGACACAGAGTGGACAGGGTTTTGAATATCATAAGTAGTTCATATTTTACAATTAATTTTTACCAACTTACTGTGTGGCGACTCTACCACATCTACCACGACTCTGCGATCACAGTATTTTCTTGGTTAAAAGTTGGGCCAACCTCACCTACTGTCGCAGAGTGCGGTTCTTCGTACTTAACTAGTATTAAGTAATGTGCGTTTGTATATTCTTTGGAACACGAATGAATATATTTTCACAACATATGAAAAAGAGGTATGCACAACATGTGCAACCGGTTGTACAAAAACAACTATTGGAGTCGTCGTTCGAATTGACTTCCAACACGCCCTAAATTATTAAACTTAATTTATTACACAACGGTAAATTATTACACAACGGTTTAGGTAGGTACCTAGTAACGAGTACGGGGTTAGGTACTAACCTACGGAGGTACGGACCATCAGAAACGGCTATTTCAATTATTGCACATGAAAGAAACAATAAATGAACAGCCAAAATTTCTGTAGGTATGTCCAACAGAATAATAAACCCATGTGACAAGGACTTTGCAGCGTTTTTAACTTGATTTGTGTTCGATTATAAGTTCGCTAGTGAGGCATGGTTTCTGATAAAAGAAGAAAACCAGGGCCGAGAAAGAAGAAGAAGCAAAGAAAGTGAGTACCCAATCATTTAGGTAGGTAGTTTTATAATAAAATGATTTCATCTCTACCAGTAGATCAAACTGGACCCTAATGATAAAGAGGCGTAAAATTGGACCCTCAGAATGAATACGTGTTGCGGTGCATATTTTTTTGAGGCGTGGGGTGATTAGTGCATAATATTTTGTTGTGGCGTGGGGTCATCCACAATCAGCTCCCTAGGTACATGATAATAAACCGTTGTGGTTCCCTCGAAAAAACCGTGGCATGTCCATCAGGTGGTCCACCACCCGTGGAGCAATTTACGTCAATGTGAATCCTAATAATTCGTGTCCTAAAAATACACATTATTTTATTCACCCACGTAAAAATATTTTATTGTTATAGTAATAATAAAAACCATTTGACTCGAGGTCCAAAAATGCATACAAGAACGTTATCCTCGAGATGCATAATATTTGACTCCTTGTGATTACTTACTTCAAACATGCACAATTTCAGTCGGCACTCGACCTACAGTCAGTTTATTTTATTTATTTATTTTTTTATTTTTTGTCAAATTTATAGGGCATAGGCATGGTGAAACCGAGCATTATTTCTAGTACTTATCTACCTAAACGCATTTCGTTTCAAATTCGCCAAAGGTAACCACCACCATACCCGAGATCTTTTAGGGCGAGTTGGCTGTTGGTTATGGGCTTACCACCATTCACAGCATCTTTTAGGATATGAGAGAGAGACGAGGTAAGGAGGAGAGAGAGTAGTCAGCGACTAGAGGAGAGCGTAGAATGAGGAAAAAGAGGCAGGAGGCGAGTTATGTGCTTGGGAGCTGTCTCCCTCCATCCTCTAGCTAGTAGAGGATGGTGGGGATCCTCAGGCTGGCCCTCGGTTCTCGTGCGTCTTCTGTCCCCACTTCTATGTTTATTTGGCGAGATATTATTTCTACGTACAATGGTTGTTGGTCTGGGAGGATACCACGACAGTTACCATGTGAACAAATATGTGTATAAACAACAATTTTTTGAACATGGACAGAAATTTGCACACTTCCTGTGCCAGTTTATTACTGCATCCAGTTCATTCAATATAAGGAGAGAGAAGTTGAAAAGTGGGAATGCCTGAGGTGGCCAAGATCTCTCTACCCCCACAAGGAGGCAGAAGCTCTCCATCTTGACCCTTGTACCCAAAATCCTGGAATCGAGAATCCGACGGCTACAGTCAATTTAGAAAAATTCTGAAAACGGATTTGTATTCTCTGGAGTCCAATGCAAGTGCCTATTAAGCCAATTTTTGAAAATTTTCAAAATGTGAACAAATATTTTTTGGAACAGTGGGCAAAAAAATTTTGCACACTTTTTAAACCAATTATCCAGAATTCTACGTGAATATTGATGAGAAATCCGTTTTCCGAATTGAAATATCTCGCTCCGTTCTCAAATGAGAAGTAGAATAAAATTGATTCACTTTCGTGCTGCCACGTGGTGGTGGATTTTGCAACTAAACTCGTTGCATTAAGCTTAATACGCTTAGACTCGCTTCGATTCGGCTACCCCACCGACCCAAGTCATCGTCCAGCTTTAGCGGTATAGAGTACTTCTGATTCAAAGTACCCGAATCATTAGCCTAATAAACATTATACGCCATGCACTTCCTTGCCGAGTACTCTGGGAAAACTTAATAAACACATAAGTATAAGTACTTGATTTCACATTCATTACTGTAGGTCGTCGCGTAACTACAAGTAACCTCAAATCTCTGCCAGCAGTGACAACCAGCCCCCGATTTCAGGTAACTAGCGCCCTGGGCAAATAATTTCTAGCCCCCCCCCCCCCCCCCACAACCCATCAGATGTTGGGTTTATTGTTCTCTAAATAGCACACCTATGTAATCGCTCAGCAAAAAAATTTTCGAATACCCCTCAAATGTTTTTCTTTTGTGTTTCAAGGTGCGTAGACCCAAAAACGCTGCGGTCCTTGTCACATGGGTTTATTGTTCTATTGGACGTACGTACAGAAATTTTGGCTGTTCATTTATTGTGTCTTTCATGTGCAATAATTGAAGTACCTATTTTTTATAGTTTCCACCAAATTAGGTCCCCGAAACACGAATTAAGTTCCCATTTTTTTTACAAATTATCTTTGATCATTGATAGTGCCATTTAATTGTCTTGATTCACCTGTTGATACTACTTCTAGCTTATTTATACAAATGCATTGTAATTTCGGACAATTTCCTAGTTTTTGACCCATACAAAACGAATTTTGGGGGCTGAATCTTCGTTACAACCTCAATTCTTCACTCTTCGCTCAAAATCAACCTAGTATACGGTCTTCTTGGCCTAAAACACACGGCAAACGATACCTCACAAGCTCATGTTCACTAAAACCTCAAAAATCCCTAGAAAACCCCTATTTTTACCGCATTTTTTGCCATAACACCCCCGGGTGTATGCCAATCGGGCGACCGTGTTTCGGAGCACAACTAGGACCCAAATGTGTTTCCAAATGGGGACCCGAACTGTGTGCGGAAAAACGACGGTTTTAGAACAAAATTTAACGTAAATTTAAGGCTGAAAGTTCCTTAGAACCTCAATTTTCCACTCTGGTCAAAATCGACTTCATATTCGGTTTTCTCGTCCCAAAAACATGGAAAACAATACCTCAAAAGGTCAACTAAGGCCCAAATGGAGCATGTGTGCGAAAGAAAGAATTTTTTAGACCGAAAATGAAGCCGGTATGCATGATACGGCGGACGGTATACTGCGGACGGCGGACGGACATTGCATTTTGGTTTATTATTCTGTGAATAATGCACCTAAGTAATCGCTCAGAAAAAAATTTTTTTAACACCCCCTCAAAATTTTTTCTTTTACGTTTCAAGGTGCGTAGATTCCAAAAATGCTATGTCCGTCCGTACGCCGTACGCCGCCCGCCGAATCACGTATACTTACCGGCTTCATTTTAGGTCTAAAAAATTCGTTCTTTCGCACACATGCTCCATTTGTGCCCTAGTTGTGTCCCGAAACTTTGCAGCCCGATCGGAATATACCCAGGGGTGTTATGAGTGAAAATGTTTATAAAAATAGGTACTGTTTGTGTTTTAGCAACATGAGGTTTTGAGGTATCGTTTTCCATGTTTTTGGGGACGAGAAGACCGAATATGAAGTCGATTTTGACCTTTGAGTGGAAAATTGAGGTTCTAAGGAAGTTTCAACCTTACATTTACATTAAATTCTGGTCTAAAATCGTCGTTCTTCCGCACACAGTTTGGGTCCCCATTTCGGAACATATTTGGGTCCTAGTTGTGCTCCAAAGCTCGGCAGCCCGATCGGCATACACCCAGGGGTGATATTGGAGAAAAATGAATTTAAAAATAGGGGTTTTCGAGGGATTTTCGTGGTTTTAGTGAACATGAGCTTGTGAGGTATCGTGTTCCATGTTTTTTAGGGCGAGAAGGCGGAATATAGTTGATTTTGACTGAAAAGTGAATAGTTGAGGTTGTAATGAAGGTTAAGCTCCCGAAATTCATTTTTTATTAGTCAAAAACATGGGAAATTGTCTGAAATCACCATAGATTTGTATAATAACACTAGAAGTAGTATCAACAGGTGAATCAAGACAATTAAATGGTACTATCAATGATCAAAAATAATCTGTTCAAAACAAACCGAGCCTAATTCGAGGTTTTGGGGGCCAAAATTAGTGGAAACCATCAAAAATAGCCATTTCAATAATTTTACATGGAAGAAACAATTAATGAACAGCCAAAATTTCTGTAGGCACTTCCCATAGAATAATAAACCCATGTGACAAGGACTCTGCAGCGTTTTTGGAATCTACGCACCTTGAAACGCGAATGAAAAAATTTTGAGGGGGTGTTTTAAAATTTTTTGCTGAGCGATTACATATGTATTATTCACAGAATAATAAAGCAAAAGAGTCATTGAATCATTCATTTCATTTCATTTCATTTCATTCGCAGAAATAATCCTGATTGTTGATCACTAATTTGCAATGATAATTTACTGTCTGTGGAGTTGGTGCCTAATAATTTATTGTTTGAAGGCAGGTTTTGATAAAAGTAAAGTAAGTAGACGATTGAATTGTGCACTCCTAGATACCTGTCTCGTTCACTCGGAATATCTGATAATCCCAGAGTGCCGATCACAGTGGTACGAGGGGGTACTCGAATCCGACATCCAATCCAGGGACGGGGTCCGTCCAACCCTCCAAGAAACCGAAAAACTCGAAACGACCAACAGGACTGTTTACAAGAGAGCAAGTAGGGCCCCCCGGGTAACACCGCCTTCTGCGGGTCACCGGTGTTGATTTTGCTTCCGAGTCCGCAAGGCAGCGGAAGCTTTGTTTTCACTTTCGAAAAGAACAATTTTTTTGTGCTCCAAAATCTAAATTTCCACTTGCATTTTGCGTTTCAGGGCCTCCTGACCAAATTTGGTTTCGTGTCCGTCTCTGTCCACATTTACTTGCCACAGCCATAACTTCCACAATTTGTATATGATTTCAATCAAATTTTCAGGAATTGTGTGGGTTTAGCGCTAGATAGTCCCGTATCAGTTTCATCATGATCGAATCAACGGTAGCCTCTGCGCAGGCGCTAACGAGATTTTCTTGTTACGGTCATAACTCCATCAATTTTGAACGGATTTTGGTCAGATTTTCAGGGATGATGCGGGTAAGGTCCCTTGTGGTCCCATACGACATTATGGTTGAATCAGCGGTGGCAGTGGCACCGCGTATATTCCAAACGTCGAGCATTCCAAAACCGTAGAACTATAAACCTGGAAGGGCCTCTGCGTTGACGAATGAAATGACGGGCTCCGCACCCTGCTCAGCTGATGTGCTAAATTCTCTCCTGTTCACCCTAGGAAGTTGAAATTTGATAGGGACTCTTTGCGTTCTCAGTTATATACGTGGACTAATTACTTTATCTTAAAGCATGAATACTAATTTCGAATTAGGTACCCTTATTATTAAATAACAGTTAAATAATTCCGTTAATTAATCTGAATCTTTATGTTAATTAATCCGTTAATTAATCTGAATCTTTATGTACGGAAATTTAATGATGACATACTGTGAAGGCTACGAGGAAGCTTCAGTACCATGTCCTTGTCAGTGTATTCTACTTGTTCTTCTTCTCGTTGTCGGACAGGGCTACAGCCTCACAGAAAACGGATCGAGCTGAAATGTTACGCACACAATCGTTATGCTCCAAGGAAGATCGGTGCTTCGCACCTCGCTCTTGGATATGCATTATAGAAACCTGTTCCTTCCCCCAACCCCGCCACCACTGTTTCTTTCAGTGCTGTTTTTCTTTACCCGACAGCGTTGAAATAAATCGTGGTGGAACTGGGAGTTGAGGGGAGGAACAGGTTTCTATAAGCACACCCAAGAGCGAGGTGAGAACACCGTACTTTGGCGGGGAAAATGTATATCAATCCTTTTTGCGGCTGAGGAAGTTTTCTTGGCGGGTATATTTTTACAACGGGGTTGTTTTTTGGGGATACTACTTACGCATCTGAACCTGGTACCTACTCACTGTATGTAGGACTGAGCTAGAGAAAATTGTGATGAACCAAGGAAATATCAATTTAGACTCATTCCAATTAATAATAAATTCTAATTATAAGAGATTTTCAAAATGCTCTTATTATTTAATGGAATCATTAAATCAATTAGGTACCTACCGTCCTATTCGTTTACAGCCTTGCCCAGATTCTGTTGAGTTCAGGGACCAGCAATGTGGAGCCTACAACGAAGTACCCTATGATGATAAGCTGATGAATTGGATTGGTTATAATGGAGTTGAAACGCCACTTTGCGAGCTCTGGTGCCAGTCTGATACTGGAATCATCACGAAAATGGCGCCGTCTGTCAAGGATGGCACCAGATGTCGACCTGGCAGCCTTGATCTTTGCGTAGAAGGACTGTGCCAGGTAGTGAACTATGCTCTAACTAAACCTCAAGTATGTAGGGATAAATTTGGCGATCTATGTTAATCATAAATAGTTATTTATTTTTTAATTTTTTTCAATATCAATTCTCACATATTACTTTTTTACTCCCATTTTTGTTGATTTTATAATATTCAGTGCGTCTTTAGATGAGGCCATATACTTGGCTACGTTATTTGCGGATTTATTTTTTTTACCGTCCCTTTCATAGCGTCCGTAAGTATTGGCCCATTGGACTCATATTCCTTTATCTATATTTAATATCTACGTACCTACCTATTACTTTTCTGGTTTATCAAGTTGAGCACTTCGTGGGTTTCTTAAATTTCCCTTTATTTCTGCGTGTCTTCGGCTTATCTTTAACAATAGGATCTGAGATGGAGAACAAGGGCAGCTCACTGGCGGGTGGACGCTTTCTAGCTGGATGATACTGATTCGTTTCAGTAGCATCCAGTCCGAGCCAAGAGGCTCAGATGATGAGTCTATGGCACCGCCTTTTTCCAAACCCCAGTTCTATTCGCTTCCTTGTTAACTTTTCCCCGGTAAGCGTATCCGGGCTACTTGGAAAAAAAATCAACTGGAAGACCCCATTATGTAGGTATTAGATTGATACTTATTTAGCTATTAAGTATGTAAAACTACCTATGTATTTTACCAAGTATAGTGCCCTTTGATTTTGGATGAAATGGAATACCTACCTACCAATTCATGCATGAGATCCCGTAATTCAGTCAACTCCTATGGAACGTGATCAGACTTATAATATACAAATACCTATCAGAAGATTAATAAAATTATGATAGGATAAGAAGGAGGGACAATATATGTAAGCAAACAGTAACAATGTAGAATGTAGACTTTTAAAGATGATTTCAATAACCTTTCAACAACCTGATCTTGTATAAGATGATTTTTTACAACTGAAGAGCCTCTTGAAGTGACTGTCCCAATGAAAGAGTTTCCGTTCTTACAAAATAAGTGGTACCTACCAATTCATTTGTTTTAGAAAGTAGGCTGCGATCTTGTCATTGGATCAGAAGCCAAAGTAGATGTATGCGGTATTTGTGGTGGGGATGGAAGCACGTGCACACAGCCTCTTTATCACTGGGTTGTTCAATCGGCTTCACTTTGTTCTGCAACCTGCGGTACAGGTGAGTTGTTATGGTCGAGATTTGTCTCAGTATAATTATAACATAGATCTCGTGTTAACGTTGCAATGTTGACAATTTGGTTTTTTTATTAGTACTGTAACTTTGGGCGAATAACTTCCTTTTTAGGTAAAAATATGGATGAGGAGCTCCCCACACTGGAGAAGGTATTTCAGTGGACTGTATAATCGATTGGTGAGAAATAAGACGGATTTGATGTAGTGGTAATGGCCAATTAACAGATATTATAACTGCAAATTGGCACACTTTTAGGTTGGTAACGAAATTTGACTTACAAGTCGGCAGATCTGCGTCGCTTCCCGGCGCCGGGCGAGGTGGTCTGGTAGACGCCGTGAAGGGCGGAAACGAAGAAAAGTCACAAATTTATAAATTGTGAAATTGGGTAAATTCAGTGGAATCTTTTTGATTCAACACGACACCACTATCCGTCGATATTACTCTTTGGGAGGGGAGAAGGAACCAGTCTTAGAAGGTACGTTGTACGAAAAAACAGGACTGAAAATGACGAAGGATAATTTTCTGGGAAGGTAGCAGGCATTTCGTGGAATTGGCGCCTACGTGAGGCGTATCAGTTCGATTGATCGACTGATGAAAACGATTAGCTCCCACGAAAATGGGGTACCTACGCGAGTGGTTGACAAAAGCGGTTTATGCAGGTAATTTATAAAATAAAAATAGGTTCTGTTCTAAGAACTTTGAGACCAACCACACTCTCCTACGATGTATACCCGTTTCTTTTTTAATGATTTTTCTAAGATTCCAGCATTTCCTACGTCATTGCACCCCTCTCGCCTGGGCGGGACCCCCCCCCCCCCCCCCACCCCCTGCCGAATGTGACTTAGGGAGTTCTGGAATCTTTGAAAAATCATGGAAGAAGAATAACTACTATTCATCGTAGTAGAGTGCGTTTGGTCTCAAAGCTCTCAGAATGGAACATACTTTCATTTAAAAAAAAACAGGGTCACAACCAATTTAAACGGCGGAAACAGTGGGTAATCAATAAAATTGCATTGCAATGTCAGTTCTGTTGGATAGGTAGTAGCTTGGTACCCCCCCCCCCCCCCCCCCATGATATCTAAATGGAATAAGTACTGATAGTGGCCTTAATAACAGTCCAAACTGAATAACAGCAATGTTCTGTCCACTAACTCGATTAAAAATAACATGCACGTTACACTGTTGTTGTCACAAAACATCGATGATTAATGTCTATAATATAAACAAGTGACCTTATTGTACTTAGGTCGTATGTACTTGTTTTGTTTTAATTATGTGGATATTAGTACCTAATGCAGTAGTGGGAACATGTATATGTATATACATGACACATCAATTGGTTAGAAGGGGGTATTGGGGGTTCAGCTCATGTTTCTGGAGGTAGGACAGACCACATGAAAATGTAGGACATCCACCACCTAACGAAAGACAGACCACATGAAAATGAGTTAGTGTAGGACATGGAGGTACATAATAAATAAAATAAAATAAATTTATCATGAGCTCTTATTTCTTCAACTGTTACACTTCAGTAACTAACAGAGATTTGAACATGTAAACATCACACAGTACAAACGCTCAGGAAGCATTGGGGATACACGTTGCAAAAAGTAACCACCGATAAAACAAACTCTCGGGTCTGAAACACCATAACAGAGCCCCCCCCCCCCCCCCCCCCCAAGAAATTGAGGGAATGACAGCTAAGACTAGGCAACTATTTCAATATGACAAAAGTCAGGTACCTAACTTACCGTTGTTATCAAGGGGATCAATCCGTGTTTTCGAATATTACATTTCTTGAAGAACCGCTGCATACACTTGTGTTTTGTGTGGTAAGCATGGGCACCTTCAGCTGCACTTAGGTACCTTATCGGTAGTCCAGTTTTATGAATTTGCGCGGAAAATGACGAGAATATAGCACTACTGGCTGATTGCTAAAGTTTCTCCTGGTGCTTGGAAGTTGGGTGAATGACGGTGGGGGGGGGGGGGGGGGGGGTATGTCAAGACAAACAAACTAAATCACTCGCGAAGAAATCGTGGAAACCCATTTCAAAGAAAAACTGAGTTGCTGAAATGTTGTCTATTTCCACTAATACACGGAAAAAATTGAAAAATACACTGTTATACTGGTTTCGGTGATGAAACAATCGTCAGTAACAAACAGTAACTAAAAGCACATTGGAGAGGTAGTGAAGATGACTGGAGAAGGGAACAAAGTAAATTATTTCTTGTTCGATGGGGAATACTGTACTCAACCAGGGGTTGCAATGGGATCTCCATTATCTCCACTGCTTACAAATATTTAAAATATGGATTTTCTTGAAAAAAAAATTTTCCGAAAATTTAAATCAGATAGCCTCCTTTATTGGTGTATATATGTAGACGATTTATCGTCATTCTTTGGAAAGGGACTGAAAGACAACTTGGATCATATCATACAAAAATGAATAACGTAGATCCATTCATTAACTTCACCTTAGAATTCGGATGTAATCACCTACATTTTCTTGATCTTTCCATTTCGTTGAATAATGGAAAACATCAGTTTTCCATATATAGGAAAGATACTTATAGGATATAACCGTTCATAATAATTCAAATCATCCAGTAGTCCACAAACGTACTGCTTTCCATAGTACGATTAACCGACACCGATGATTGAACAGAATTTAGCTAAAGAAAAGTTAAGTATTGAAAGTGTAGCGGCGAGTAATGGCTATGAGGGAGAGCTCATTGATACAATTTGGAATAGGGTTCTTAGGAAAAAGAGTATGGAAGGAGTTTCGAATCTAGCGAGGGAAGCTATGACTGAGGAGAAGAGGTGGATCAGTATACCGTATTATGGAAACATTTCGGACAAAATTTGGTAAAACATTAACTCCTAAAGGATTCGAAGTAGGACATAAAACTAAAAATAATCTCAGATCTTCATTAAGTTCAGTTAAAGATATATTATTGTTCAAGATAAAAGTGGTGTTTATAAATTAAAGTGTTCTTGTGGCCAAACTGGTAGGAAGTTTAGAGAAAGAATAAAGGAACATGAAAAAGGTTTCAGGGATAATAAGGGTGATTCCGCCTTTGCACGTCACTTGAATGAATCCAGTCATAGCTTCAATTTTGGTCTTACAGACACACAGTTTGTTGAATAATATCTTCATTTCTGTCCAAAAGGGAGCATATTGGATGTACTTGAAAAATTCGAAATTATTAAGAGTGATAGGTTGAGTAAATCTAAAATTAAAGGAATTACATAGTTCAAAGTTTTCTCCATTATTGCGTTCATTTCTGTAACAGCTTGGTCCCCCCCCCCCCTTCCGCCCTACCTTCCTTTCACTTTTTGGCATTCACTTCCAGGGCCAGTCAGAATAGACCCCCCCCCCCCTTTGTTCCCTTCACCACTCATCTTCACGACCAATCCCAATCGACCACCTTTCACTTTTGGGACTATTTATAAGGTCACCTCTCCGAAGTGCCTTCAGTGTTATTGGGGGATTTCTAATTTGCAGCCTTATCACATAATAAAATGGTGCGGTCACGGAAACTGCTCCGGTCAGGACGAAACTCGGCAGGTATTGTTTTCTCATGTGACCGCACAACCCCTGAAAATTTCATCGCAATCGTTAACTCCTACTGGTACTTTACCTTGTACCTAAAATTTAAAAAGTTGCGGTCACAGAAACTAATAATGCGGTCACGCTGAAACTCGGAAATAATCTTTTCTACAAATAACCAACCATCCCTGAAAATTTCATCGAAATTGGTTAACTCCTACTGGTACTTTACTCAGTACCTAAAATTTAAGAAAGTTGCGGTCACAGAAACTAATAATGCGGTCACGCTGAAACTCAGGAAATAATCTTTTCTACTAATAACAAACCATCCCTGAAAATTTCATCGAAATTGGTTAACTCCTACTGGTACTTTACTCAGTACATAAAATTTAAAAAAGTTGCGGTCATAGAAACTGATGATGCGGTCACGCTGAAACTCAGGAAATAATCTTTTCTACTAATAACAAACCATCCCTGAAAATTACATCGAAATTGGTTAACTCTTTTAACTTTTTTCGCTTGTTGTCATCGGTGGTGCACGCATCGGCTCTCGTTGAATCGTTTCAAATCGTGTTTTTCAGTGCGTGTATTAAGACTATTTTCTGCTCAGCGCCTACACAGGTTACTATTTAAACAATTCTGTGGAGACATTTGAGTATCGAACGCGAATGTGATCAGGGTGACCCAATATCTTTCGGGCTATTTCCGGTATTTTGGGCGATCGGGAAGGTGATTCTTGATGGACGGGCGCATATAGTTCTGGAGGGGGCGACCGACCTGCGTATTAATCTGCGCAATAGGTAAGTTTACGCCGCACCACTTCTTCCCTTCCTTGATCCTGTGTGCGTAGCGAGTTGTACGTGGAGGGGATTCCCGGGCGTCGCCTGGTTATCTATCGCCTTTCAGTCTGAGGCTCCTATCTATCCCGCCGACGAGCGTGTTTTGATCGAGAGATTATCGCTCGAAGCCTCTGCGTAGTTTATTTCATTCACTTGCTCGTAACAACACCGCGCAGGCGATTGGTTTCCTCGCTTGTAATACGACATAGATTTTATTATAGACTTAATTTTTTGACATTTGTTCGATCCACTTGTCCAACAAATCATTTATTTCGCAAATTGGCAGCTATGAAGTGCAGCAAATGCCCCGAGGAATTGTTCAAGGACGATGTTATGAAGTGCAATATTTGCAGTAATGTTTTTCATTTCTCTTGCGTTGGGCTGCTAGAGGCTAATTTTCGCCGTCAACAAAAAGCGACCAAGGATAATTGGAAATGTACTAAATGCATAAACAAACCTCGCACTGTACAAACAAATGCCAATGTTGTTGTTTCCAATGGGACCGTACTCACTTCCGAAACCTCTGCTGCCCCCGGCTCTTCTAGCCAGAAATCTTCTGATGTAATCAGTCAGGGAATATCTATGGGTCAACTCGAGGCAATGTTTGCCAGATTCGAGGATAGTATCACGAATCGGGTTACCGAGAATATCCGTTCCGAGTTGGATGTACGCTTCAGCCAGTTTGATGAGCGTTTAAGGGATTTGGAGAGTGGTCAGCTATCTCAGAATAGTGTGCTCCAGCAGCAAATTGATGATATCAGGGCGGATTTAGCAACTTTGAAGTCCGACGTGAGCGTTAATAACCCGGATCACGGGGGTGCTGCTGGTTCAGTTTCACAAGGGTTTCCTGTGGAGGAGGTTCTCTCAGAGTTACATGAACGGCAAAGAAGAAGATCCAACCTCATTTTCTACGACGTTGAGGAATCATCTGCCACCACTACGGCCGTCAGAATAAATGAAGATTCGAATTTCATTCGCAAAGCTTTGTCAGATTTCTCTGTTGATTATGATGGAAATGTAATCAAATCACTTCGTATCGGAAAGTTTAATCCAACCAAATCCCGTCCCTTACTGGTTGTGTTCGCAGATCCCGCCGTAGTCTCGAAGATTCTGGTTGAAAATCGGGCTGCAAACCCGCCTAGTTCTTACAAGATATCCCAAGACCGCTCGAAGTTGGAGCGCAGGCACCTAAATGCTTTGCGGGACGAGCTAAGTAGTCGAAGGGCAAAAGGAGAACAAAATATAACGATAAAGTACGTCAGTGGCGTCCCTAAAATTGTCCAACTATCCGATAGTTCTGGAAATGCTTCCCTAAATCACGGATCATCGTCAAAAAACGGGGTAGCTCCAGAGGAACAGGGAAATCCATGACAGTGACTGCCTTTTACCAGAACGTTCGGGGGATGAATACTAAGCTGCCTACCTTACGTTGCTCATTGCCATGCCTGTCTCACGATATAATTTTTCTAACAGAAACTTGGTTGAATGACGCAGTTGATACTGCTGAGCTTGGTTTTTCAGATTATTCTATATACAGAATGGATCGTTCGGGGGCTACCTCCCATAAGTCATTTGGTGGTGGGGTAATCATTGGCATTTCATCTAAATTTGATTCTTTTCAATGGAACACCCGCTATAATAATGTTGAGAATGTATTTGTTGTGATCCCGAGTCTTCAGTTGGTTCTTGGCTGCGTATATCTCCCTGATTATTGTTCCTCAGAAACCTTTGAAAACTTTTGTAGCGAGGTTGAAAACCTCAGCCTTTCTTATCCGGATTATAATCTGTTTCTAACAGGGGACTTTAACTTGCCGGGTCTTTACTGGAATGCCAACTCGGGTTTACCACATGCTCACTCTATTGTGAACGAAAAGACTCGTGTGATAACGGACATGATGAACTTGTGTAATTTGAGGCAATTTAACCAGCTGCTGAATCCGTCGGGCAATACATTGGACCTATGTTTTTCTGACCTTTCGGAGGTTCTCTTGCGAGAGTGTGATCCTATGCTACGACTAGATGCTCACCACCCAGCTTTTGAATGTTACATAGTGTGTTCCATCAACGATGACGCCATCTATGCCCCCTCAAGGTTCACATTCAATTTTACGAAGGCTAATTTTGAAGCAATGAACGAATTTCTGAAGGCGATTGACTAGGAATTTTGTGATCGGCTTCCCTTCCCTCAAGCTGTTGAGAAATTTTACTCAATGGTGAATGAGGCTATAAGTAGGTATGTTTGTTCCTGTTGCTACTGCAATAAGTAAGACATTCCCTAGATGGTTCAATCGGGAGCTCATAGCATTATTGAGGCTGAAGGTCGCGGCTCACGATAGGTTCAAGGTGACTAGGTTTCCAGTTGACCATGATGTGTTCGCTGACCTGCGGCGGAGATGCAAAAGCCTGGGCAGGTCGCTGTATGCACAGTATATTGAAGGGATCCAAACAGCAATCAAGACAAATATCAAGGCGTTTTGGAATCATATAAATTACAAGAGTGGCTCGAATGTGCTCCCAAGTGTTATGTATCTGGGCTCGGAGGCTGCTGAGACTCCATCGGAGATCACGGAGCTGTTTGCTGAATATTTTTCGTCGGTTTACACTCAGCCAAACCCCCTGCCGCCACAGACCGACGGACCCATTTATTCCTCCTTTTCTATGAGTGGGATCCAGATTTCCGTGGACGCGGTTAGACAAGCGCTAAAATCCCTCGATCCCCGCAAGGGGATGGGGCCTGACGGAGTTCCCCCTGTCCTGCTAAAAAGCTGCGCTGAGAGTTTAGCGCTTCCATTGTCGGTGCTGTTTGAGCGCTCCATTTCCCTGGGTGAAGTGCCTGCCTGTTGGAAGAGTTCTTTCGTTACTCCCATACCGAAGTCAAGTAATAGGTCCCGGATCGATGAGTATCGCCCCATATGCTCGCTGTCGACAATTCCAAAGGTTCTAGAGAAGATTATTGTTGTGCAAATCGCCCCTTGTATGCGCCCGTATCTATCGCTTACGCAGCATGGGTTCATGGCTGGACGCTCCACGGCTACCAACCTGCTTACCTTTCAGCACTACATCCTGGAGGCTTTTCGTGGTGGTTTCCAGGTTGACACTATTTACACGGATTTTGCGAAGGCCTTCGATCGAGTTTCCCACCCGCTGCTGCTGGCTAAGCTGGAACGGTTTGGTTTCTGTGGCTCCCTCTTGTCCTGGTTCCGGAGCTATCTCTCTGACCGCAGTCTTCGTGTTCGGGTGAGGAATGTTTGCTCGGCTCCTTTTCAGGCCTCATCGGGGGTGCCGCAGGGCTCTCACCTAGGCCCTTTGATGTTTCTAGTCTTCATTGATGATATTACGGATGCCGTTGGAGGCGACGTGCAGTGTCTCCTCTATGCAGACGATCTGAAGATTTACTCAGTTGTGGGGGCTGAGAGTGATTGCCGAGTGGTGCAGCGGAGCTTGGGGGCGTTGCTGGAGTGGTGCTCTCGGAATGAGCTCTATCTGAATATTGGAAAGTGCCAGGCCATAACTTTTTCACGATGTCATAATCCGATTCTCTTCGACTACTCGCTGGAAAACCAGGTGCGGCCCCGTCCATTGGTGGTGCGGGACCTGGGAGTGTACTTCGATGGCCAATTATCTTTTAGCTGTCACTTGGACTGCATCACTGGGAGAGCAATGAGGGCGCTTGGGTTCCTAAAGAGATCCTCGCGTGATTTCAGTAACACAGAAACGCTATTGATTCTGTTCTGTGCAATGGTGCGTCCCAGCCTGGAGTATTGCTCGATGGTCTGGTCACCATTCTATGCTTGTGGAAAGGAGGCTGTGGAGAGAGTTCAGCGTAGGTTTTTGCATTTCTTCGCCTACAAGTCCGGAGTTCCCTGGGTTGATTTTGAGAGGGATGCTGCCCTCAGGGATAGTGGATTGGTACCACTTGAGTACAGAAGAAAGTTGGTGGATGCTATGTTTTTGTATAAGCTGGTTAACAACAGGATAGATGCACCCCAACTGCTTGAAGTCCTGAACTTTAATGTTCCCACCTATCCCACTCGGAACGCTTCAACCATTTATACTCGTACTTCTGCCACAAACTATTTGTTGAACTCCCCGTTGGTCCGGATGCAGAGGGATTTCAATAATCTGGAAGTTGATGTTTTCGGTTCGGGTCCTCTTCGCTTTCGGAGGGACGTTCGTGCTGTGCAGGATGGTGGAGGCTGAGGTCTAAGTTTTTATTTTCTGTATCATATATATCCGTTTCCTTAATAGTATCTTATATATCCATTTCTTTCATAGTATTTTGTTCTCATATTCATGTCTTTTAATATTCACCTTGAACTCAATTCTGCTTATGTTTACATCGATTATTTAAAAATGTGTGATTTTTTTTGTTATTGTTGTATGTATGTCATATATTTATAGTAATTTATAGTCCAATATATTTAAGGCAAATTGGGCATATGCCCGTGTATATCAATAAATAAATAAATAAATAAAACTCCTACTGGTACTTTACTCAGTAGGTACCTAAAATTGAAAAAAGTTGCGGTCACAGAAAATAATAATGCGGTCACGCTGAAACCCAGGAAATAATCTTTTCTACTAATAACCAACCATCCCTGAAAATTTCATCGAAATTGGTTAACTCCTACTGGTACTTTACTCAGTACCTAACATTTAAAAAAATTGCGGTCACAGAAACTAATCATGCGGTCACGCTGAAACTCAGGAAATATTCATTTCTACTAATAACCAACCATTCCTGAAAATCTCAACAAAATTGGTTGATCCCTACTGGTCAAAAAACTTAAAAATTTTCTTCTGAAAAGTTATTAGTTCCTATGTTGGCCCAGACATAAAACAAAGAAAAACACTGCAAATTATTACACAACGGTTTTTTATTTTCTATATATAGATCACCCATCTGTAAAGATGCTGTTCCTTTTATAGTACCTACCGTAATTATATCGCAAGGTTCACATTTCGACGAGTACAATGAGTACCTACCTACCTGTAATTATTATTATCCGAATTATAATAACCTTCATTCATAACAAAATTCAGTAACTGAGGAAGCTATTTGACTAAATACGTAGAATCCAAAGAAGGTTACAGCCATGGATTGCGCTTCATGATCCGACACTCCGTCACGACTAATGACATAATTTTCATGCCAATTGTTGAAAACAATCACTGCCTATTAATGATTGCGTTGACGGGGGAAAAAAAATTTATTTCTTGGACAGTCTGTATTCTTCAAAGAAAACGGTGATGCTGTATGGAAGTAGATTTATTAAGTTACTTCAAGGTTGCAGTAACTACTACGGAGATGATTCCCTTGCAAAAAGTTGGGAAGTAATTGTGCCAAGCGATACGAACTTACAAAGCAACACTTATGATTGTGGGGTATTCGTTTGCATTTTTGGTGAAATTTTGTTAAGAAGAAAAACTGACGTGATTCCAGATTTCACTGATGGATCACTATTTTTATACAGACAAAAAATTAAAAAAATGTTAATCAAACATTTCCGAAACCCTCAACCGCGCAGGAAAGTGTTCCAACATGATCCGTCCAAGATCAATATAATTCCCTATGGTGATATGAATGAAAGAATGAAATCCTCCAATGAAAATTGTACGAATTGAAAGAATAGACAATTCCACTCTACATCACCTCTCCAAAATGTTAACCAACTATTGGGATGAAAAGACCTGCCTGCTTCAAGGGCGACGATTGTGAAGGTATCGGAGAAGAAATGATTTTGTGTGAGCGTTGCAATCATTGGTTCCATGGAACTTGTGAAGGAATAATGAACGAGTTACCTCCTGTTATGTATGCACTAGCTGTAACAGGAAAAAAACAACATCACACTAGAACAACAAAAAAACCGATACAATTTTGTTTTTTAATGCATGATTTCAAAAGACTGCAAATATTTTAAAACTCTTTGATGCTTACCAATCAATGATAATCCCTTTAGAGCATTATCTAAGCTTGTTTACTGCCACTCGGCTATTTCAACAAAAGCATTAGTTTTTTGTGTTTTTTTTTTCAAACGCGAAACATGAAGTTGACCTACGGAATTTTGCAATTTTTAGGCGTTTAAAAAAAACATGAAAAAAAGGTCACATCCGCCGCAGCACTCGTGAAATTAATGAATATGGAGGCGGAGGTGTCCTTGACCAGAGCACTGTGCGGTGATGTGTGATGTGTTTAAAAATTTAGCAGTGAAGATTCGACCTTGGAAAGGAACAAGGGCTCCAGGTGACCATCAATGGCTAATGCTACCACCAAATACTGGGGTCAACGTGGGATCAAGCAATTGTCTAGCAGATGGCTAATATCTACCGTCAATTCGCTCTCGAGCAGTGATCGAGGTTACATCGCTCCGTTATCGCAATCAGTTTTCGCGCCGTGTTTGTTCCTGAGTCGTCGTCGTTAAGTTCTACGTTTTGTGTAGTTATCGCCTTATTGGTGTTTTCGTTTCATGATGGACTGCACGAAATGTAAGCGAGACCTTAATTCTCCCAAGAAAACGGTAACTTGCTGTAGCTGTGACGCTAAATATCACCCATATTGCACGCGCATCAAAACCATCGAAAACTATAAAAAAATGAGAACGGATCTGAAGAAGTCTTGGATGTGTGATGATTGCTTATCTCGTGAAAGAGAAGAAGATTCTGATGCAAGCGAATCAAGTGAAGCTGCCGAGCCTTTAAAATCTA
This sequence comes from Leptopterna dolabrata, assembly GCA_954871275.1. Taxonomy (NCBI): domain Eukaryota; kingdom Metazoa; phylum Arthropoda; class Insecta; order Hemiptera; family Miridae; genus Leptopterna; species Leptopterna dolabrata. The sequence continues at coordinate 3,442,294 of OX940974.1, read as the reverse complement.
ACGATGCATCATTATCAAGGAAGATGGATCGTGTACTAAAAAACATTGGAGGTATGGAGGACTCCATGAAGTTTTACAATGCCAACTTCGAGGACATCAAAAAATCTATGGAAGAGTTCGTGAAGTCAATGAGACAGATTAAGGAAGAAAATGAAGCCCTTCGAAATGAAAATTTGAAGTTAAATCGGGAAGTGGACTATTTGAAATCGAGGGTGAACAGTATCGATCAAGCTAATCTTGATACCACTATTGAAATAAAGGGTATACCCGAAAAAAATGAAGATATTAATGCCATAGTCAAGATTTTGGCCGATAAAATGAATATCCCGGAGAACGATAGAGTTTTTGAAGAGCGTAGGTAAAATGCGGACAAGTTAATCCGTTGAGCTCGCTGGAGGTTGGTTTCGCATAGGTGAAATGCGGACAATTCTGTACTAGCAAAATGCGGACAGAAAATGTTTCAGAAAAGGTGGGCAAGGATGTATAATGTTCAGATGTATTTATGCACAAGGAATGAAATAGATCAACTTAATGTCGTTGTCAAGCGATCTGGATGCTCGCTAGCGCTCGCATCTCAAAAAAGATAAACAATCCCAGAAACTATCCCGTGAATGAGCAGGTTGTTTGGGACTTGTGAATAGATTAGTGGAATTGAGTGTCAAAATTAAAAGGCCAACCTACAAACACAACTTATCACCACATGGAATCTCTGATTCAGCTGATGAGCGTAGGTAAAATGCGTTCAGTCAGGTTGTTTGAACAAGTGTGGGAAACTGACAGGACAGACTCGTCCGCATTTTAACGTACATGTTTCAAAAACACCATCCGCTTTTTAATGTTTACTTTCAGGGATTAACAACTTACGTCCGCAATTTACTGCGTCCCTTTTTGAAGCGGCGCTTAGATAGAAAACTTTCAAGGCACCCGGTTCTGATTCACCATCGAAGGGGAAGTCAACCCTTTCTGGAAAGATTATAGTCAAGTTCAAGAATTCTTCAGTCAAGAATTTTTTTTTAACCCCCCCTCAAAATTTGATGTTTTACGTTTCAAGATACGTAGAATCCAAAAATCGAATAAAAAAAATTCGTCCGTCCGCCATACGCCGTCCGCGGCACTTTCCTTAGTTACCACGGACCAAAATTAATGGAATTTAGTATGCCTCCATTTGGGGTCTAGTTGTGCCCCGCAGGTTGGCGTTACCGTCAGTCTACTCTAAGGGGTAGCAAATAGGGGATGCAATTTTCAAAACGCCCTGGCTCGAAAACTTCAAATGGGAAGGTACATTTTTTCCATCAATTTCGAATAGATCGCAATTTTTAGCGACAAATGAGACCTCGCGGAGCATTTTAGGACCAACCGTTCGCGAAAAAAAGAGCAGAAACACGAGTGTGAATCGCAAATTCAAGGCCGAATTCCCGTTCAAACATCACCTGATCAAATGCGACTTTTTCTGGGGTTTTTCGATTTCACCGATTGTTTACTTTGAGAAGCTTCCTTAGTTGCTGAATTTTGTTATGAATGAAGGTTATTATAATTCGGATAATAATAATTACAGGTAGGTAGGTACTCATTGTACTCGTCGAAATGTGAACCTTGCGATATAATTACGGTAGGTACTATAAAAGGAACAGTATCTTTACAGATGGGTGATCTATATAAATATAGAAAATAAAAAACCGTTGTGTAATAATTTGCAGTGTTTTTCTTTGTTTTATGTCTGGGCCAACATAGGAACTAATAACTTTTCAGAAGAAAATTTTTAAGTTTTTTGACCAGTAGGGATCAACCAATTTTGTTGAGATTTTCAGGAATGGTTGGTTATTAGTAGAAATGAATATTTCCTGAGTTTTAGCGTGACCGCATGATTAGTTTCTGTGACCGCAACTTTTTTTAAATTTTAGGTACTGAGTAAAGTACCAGTAGGAGTTACCCAATTTCGATGAAATTTTCAGGGATGGTTTGTTATTAGTAGAAAAGATTATTTCCTGAGTTTCAGCGTGACCGCATTATTAGTTTCTGTGACCGCAACTTTTTAAATTTTAGGTACTGAGTAAAGTACCAGTAGGAGTTAAACAATTTCGATGAAATTTTCAGGGATGGTTTGTTATTAGTAGAAAAGATTATTTCCTGAGTTTCAGCGTGACCGCATTATTAGTTTCTGTGACCGCAACTTTTTAAATTTTAGGTACTGAGTAAAGTACCAGTAGGAGTTAACCAATTTTGATGAAATTTTCAGGGATGGTTTGTTATTAGTAGAAAAGATTATTTCCTGAGTTTCAGCGTGGCCGCATTATCAGTTTCTGTGACCGCAACTTTTTAAATTTTAGGTACAAGGTAAAGTACCAGTAGGGATTAACCGATTGCGATGAAATTTTCAGGGGTTGTGCGGTCACATGAGTAAACAATACCATCCGAGTTTCGTCGTGACCGCATGTGCAGTTTCCGTGACCGCGTATTTTTATTATGTGATAAGGCTGACCTGCAAATTAGGTGGTCCCGTGTTATTGTTTGTTACTGATGATGGATTGATCACTGAAACCGGTGTAACAGTGTATTTTTCGTGTATTACTGGAAATAGGCAACCTTTCAATAACTCCGTTTTTCTTTGAAGACAGAAATTTTGCTTCGTAGTATGTAATATGTATAGGTAAAGCATAGGCTTTTTTTCTCGTACAAAACCACGGAAACTTGGTTTGTGCCGCGGACGAAAATGTGAGCTTACATTTTCCTCCTCTCGCGTTTTTCTCATGATTCGAATCCATGTAGGCATCATTCTTGAGTTCGGGTTCTCATGGGGGTCCATCGTTACGCACCTCACGAGCCGGAAAAAAGATAAAGTCCACTCGGTCATCCATCAATACGCACTCGTCGGTCGTTGTAGGACTCCCTGGAGGACACCCACCATCCACGACCAAAAGTCCAGAGAGCACAGCGTTGGGTAGAGAAGTGGCTACGGAGGCAAGAAAGAAATCCGGACGAAATCTCCATGTGTAAATTAGTAAAAAATTTTATCGTTCAAGTTACGACCCCACAATTCTTCATCTGATGAAAAACCACAAATTTTTAACCACACCTGCTTACATATGTAGTCAGTCCTAAGTCTGTAAGTGGGAAGGAACTTTTGTGGTTTTTGTCGGGTGCGTAACGTTAATTTTCTAGGGGTGCTTATCGAGGCGCCGGGTGCGTAAGGTGGTTTTCCTGCGGGTGCGTATTGTCAGAGTTTTTCGGGCCGGGGTGCATAACGGTGAACTCCCGTTCTCATATAGGTACCTAGACTTCGAAAATATATTATCTTGATTTGCCTAAAACCCAAGATTTTCATTTTATTTATTTTATTTTAATTGTATATCCAAAAAATAGGACAAAATTACCCAATTTCAAAAAGGATGGAGGCAGGACGGTAAGACATGTCCCGGGGCAAAAGTAAGTAGCTAGGACGATGGTTGCTTATTATTGAATATAATGGGGAAGCCCCGGGAGAAATCTGATACATGGTTCACAATTCACAATGATGTATTTCACTCAACAGGTTTGCAGAAATGATACAGCTGCCAGGCCCGCCAATATAACAAGAACAAATGCCAATACTGAACCAGTGCCTACTTACCCTATCTATATTTCATATTGATTACTTGAAATTTACTTGTAAATATATTGATCTGCAATTCATATTATGCTCCCATGGACATGCAGATACAGGGTAACAAGTATGGGTATGACACAATAAATTCTGTATATCTCATTGTAACATGTTTGTTAAAATGCTTTCCAGGTTACAAAATGTCACAGGTCATTTGTAAGAATATGGTTACAGGCCTGGAAGTGGAATCTAAGCTTTGTGATGCTTCACAAAAACCTATAAGCCATATGATAGAATGCAATACGCACCCTTGTCCATCGAAGTGAGTGAAAATAAGAACGATTACCTACCTAGTTCTCCAGTGAGCAAGTTTCCTTTACGATTCGTAGTATATTTGAACTTGAATGCTGGGATGTAATTTGCTGGCAATTTTTAATTAACCGACATCCATAGACATCAGTGTACATTTTGTGCTGTAGGTATTGCGAACCATTGTCTTCACATTACACTCCTTACACCACTTTGTTCCACTGATTATATATTTTCATCATTAGTCACATATACATGATTACAGCCAAAACCATCATTCCAGGTGGGTTGCAGGAACCTGGAGTAAATGCTCTGTCAATTGCGGGTCTGGTATACGAAGCCGATCCGTTACCTGTATGAAAAAAACTAATTCAACTTTAACTAAGGTTAGTGAACACGATTGATTTATAACCAGTGTAATCAATCACCAAGTGAATTTCTGCCTGAGGAAACATCAGAGGATTTGTGGCATTAAGTACCTATGCTCCTGATCTTGTTCACAGTAATAAGAAATCAGATGACCTTTCAACCTACTACGTTATAGAACACTTCTCGTTGTTTCATTATAACTTGAAAATCAGAACAATTTTTCGATCATCATACGTTTTGATATTTACAAATTATTTTGGTGTCAATGGGAGAGTCACAGCAATGGGGCAATGCCAGCAATGACTGGTATTCACATTATTGACACGTGGCTGTGATCCCCTCATTCTCCCCTACTGTATAAAATTACCACCGCCCCCTATTTTTATTGATTTTACTGAATTTATTCCAATTTCAGCACTTCATTTTCAAAACGTTCAATTTTTGAACTTTTTTTTTTAGCCCGATTACTTATTTTCGAATATTAAAATTCCTTATCTTTTGTTCTGTATATAATATCACCATCCTCCATTAAGTTTTATGACTTCTATAAGCATTTTGTCCCGAGATTTTGCCATTTTTCATTCGATAATTTTGTATCGATTACATTAGCTTACTTTTCCTGAGAATTCGCGAAAATTGTGGTTTCATTGTCTCAACATATTATAATTTCCACCTTTTGCGATTCTCAATTTTAATAGATATCATATCCGATAAAGTTATTGCTAAGAATATTCTTTGGTGCAGGTCGCAGATACTTCCTGCAAATCACCCAAGTTGAGGACAACTGAACCATGCAACATGGTGCCGTGTCCACCCTCCTGGATAACTCGCCCATGGACCAAAGTAATTATTTGGGCCATTCTCACAGGAAGCGACAACTCGATGTTCTGAGCGTTTTCCGAGCCCCACTACAATTTTTTTCGAGTTTAAACGAATTTCTTATTGTTGTGTCTGACTTCATCTAGAACCGCTTTTTTTCATTTTTCCGATTAATTAGTTCTTTCAATTGAAAAAAAAAATGCGTTGCCGTAACCGCCTAGCCACCAGTGGTTTGTGTTCATGACGTTACGTTTATTGTCGAATGAAATCTGGGGGACACCCCCAGACCCCCAGATTATAACAGCTTAGATCAAGGATCAAAGCAAGGAAACATGGAACATGTTTTTCGAATAGGTACATGATAACAGAGGATATGGAGATACGTAGAAAAACGTCTGCCAATTCGAGTAGGCACTATAGCTTCCTCACTTGAATCACATGAACGTATGGAGTAGTTGGGTAGGTTCGTTATGATACGCGACTGTAGGGGTTTTCCCAAAATAAGAGAACTCCGAAAGACAGAATATACTTCTTTAATACTTTGAAAATAAATTGATAATACTGTACTCGACGTTTTTACAAAAGAATGAAAAATCACATGCTAGCGTTACCTCTTCTTTTCTCCGGTAGGTTAACGCGTCACACAGGTTATCCCGCATGGATATAACAAATATTATAGAGTATACAACATCTCCTCCCTTAAAAAAAAATGAAATGGGTAGTAAATTATTTAGTTACCCAAACAGAAGTAATAATAATAATCGTGTAATGAATTGTAAAGAAGCACCACCTCACTCGAATTCACTAAAGCGGGGTTTTCACGACGCGTTCCCGACCGCCCTTCCCCGTTCATGGTCCCGATCTCCCTGCCACTGCTCTCTCCTCTGCCTCGCAGAGCGTTGTATTTTCACGACCCGTTCTGAAGCGCCGGACTTACTGCTCGGTCCGTTGCCATTCTTTCGTCCAGGAACAGTTAGTTCCACAGTTTTTAAAGTTTAAAAAAATTTAATTAAATGGCTCCGTATTGGTTTATTATTCTGTGAATAATACACCTATGTATTCGCTCAGCAAAAAAATTTTATAACACCCCCTCAAAATTTTTTCTTTTCCGTTTCAAGGTGCGTAGATTCCAAAAATGCAATGTCCGTCCGCCGTACGCCGTATCACGTGTACCGACTTCATTTTCGGTCTAAAAAATTCGTTCTTTCGCACACATGCTCCATTTGGGCCCTAGTTGTGTCCCGAAACTTTTCAGCCCGATCGGAATATACCCTGGGGTGTTATGAGTGAAAATGTGTGTAAAAATAGCCTACTTTTTCCGTTTTAGCAACAGTAAAATGAGCTTTTGAGGTATCGTTTTCCATGGTTTTGGGGACGAGAATGCCGAATATGAAGTCAATTTTGATCAAAGACGCGGAAATTGAGGTTTTACCAAAGGTTCAGCTCCCAAAATTGGTTTTTTATGAGTCAAAAACCTGGAAAACTGTCTGAAATCACCGTCAATGAGTATAATAACATTAGAAAAAGTGTAAACAGGTGAATCAAGACCATTAAATGGCACTACCAGTGATCAAAGATGATCTGAAAAAAAAAGCGTACCTACCTATTTCATGTTTTGGGGGCCAAAATTTTTGGAAATCATCAGAATTAGCTATTTCAATCATTCCACATGAAAGGAACAATAAATTTAACAGCCAACAAGAATCTCTAGATATCCAATAGAATAATAAACCCATTTGACAAGGACTTTGCAGCGTTTTGGTTTATTATTCTCTGAATAATACACCTATGTAATCGCTCAGCAAAAAATTTTTATAACCCCCCCTCAAACTTTTTTCTTTTCCGTTTCAAGGTGCTTAGATTCAAAAAATGCAATGTCCGTCCGCCGTCCGCCGTACGCCGTACGCCGTCCGCCGTATCACGTGTACAGGCTTCATTTTCGGTCTAAAAAAGTCCTTCTTTCGCACACATGCTCTATTTGGGCCCTAGTTGTGTCCCGAAACTTTTCAGCCCGATCGGAATATACCCAGGGGTGTTGTGAGTGAAAATGTGTGTAAAAATAGGTACTTTTTGCGTTTTAGCAACATGTTGGTAACATGAGCTTTTGAGGTATCGTTTTCCATGTTTTTGGGGACGAGAAGATCGAATATGAGGTCGATTTTGGCCATGGAGTGGAAAATTGAGGTTGTACCAGATGTTCAGCTCCCAAAATTGATTTTGTATGAGTCAAAAACCTGCGAAATCGTCTGAAATCACCATCAGTTTGTAGAATAACACTAGAAAAAGTGTCAACACGTGGATCAAGACGATTAAATGCCACTACCAATGATCAAAGTTAATTTGAAAAAAAAAAAAAAGATCGTACCTACCTAATTTGTGTTTTGGGGGCCAAAATTGGTGGAAACTTTCAGAAATAGCTACTTCAATTATTTCACATGAAACAAACAATAGATGTACAGCCAACATTTCTGTAGAATAATAAACCCCATGTGACAAGGACTTTGCAGCGTTTTTCTCAAAGCGGTTAGTTGTTGGTGTGGCATTAACTGCTTTGGCCGTGTGCGAGAAACAAAGGAAGAAAAAGACGTCATGCAAGACTTATGAACGTTTTGGATGCTGAAGATCTCCGGAATTTCTTGCGTATGGCACTCGAGGTGGAAGAGAAGAGGTGGGGTCCTGGTCTGTCCCCACCCTTCCACCCTAAATCGGTTGGAAATCTCTCCCGACCGCCGCCCTGCCTGTTCACCTCCCCAAAACGTGACCAGCAGCACAGATTTTCACCATCGGATTTCAGGGCCGACGGTGATCGGGCCCGATGTAGGGTCCCGAAATCAGGTCGTGAAAACCCCCCTTAAAGGTGAAACGATGTGGCTTTCTTATAACCCTTTTGGAGTGGGGGGGGGGGGGGGTGTGCTGGATTCTCCTGGAGTGACATTTGTTGGGGAACAGGCAGCTTGTGGCGAAGGAGCTGCAGGCGGGTGTGGCGATTGTGTTGGGCTTGTATCTGGGCGTGGGACGTCTACAGGCACGGTCCCTTGCTGGTGCTCGTCTGGCCTTGGAGGTGTGCTTGATGGAGTCAACGGCTCACTTGCATCCTGTGTCTCTGGAAAGCTCCTCCATAGCTGGGTCAGGTGTCTCGTCCAGGTCATGTGGTCTTCCAGTGTTGTTACCAAATAGACCTGAGCTCCTACAACTTCTTTTACCTGAGCCTTAACCCATTTTTCTGAAGAGAGTCGGTAGTCTTTAGCCCAGACGAGATCACCAGTCATGAAAGCAACTGCACGCCTTCCACCTGCTTCAATCATCCTACTCTGTTGGGCCTCCACATGATCGTCCATGGATGGTCTGAGTAGGTCAAAAACAGTTCTTGGTGTTTTTTTGATAAGCATATTTGCTGGAGTTTCGCCGGTAGTGGTGTGAGGTGAGTTCCAATAGAGTATTAAAAATTTATTTAGAGCCATTGACAATGTAGCACACGAATGTGCACTCAGTTCCTTCATAAGGTGGTTTTTCACTATTTTTACTGCTGCCTCTCCCTCACCATTGGTTTGAGGGTGGAACAGTGGACCCACCAAATGATGGATTCCTAGGTTCTTCAGGAAGGCTGAAAATTCGTTGCCCTCGAAAACATTTAGCACCATCAGTGGTAATGGCTCTGGGCAATCCGAACCTGGAAAACACCTCAACCAATTTTTCAATGACAACATCAGCTGTCATTGCATGCTCAATGAAGGCTTCGATCCACTTAGAAGTGGAATCAATTATCACCAACGCTCTGATATTGCTGTTGATTGTCCCCAGAAAGTCGACATGAAGGCGCGTCCAAGGATATCTTGGCCATTGCCACGGCCTCAACACAGCTTTTGGCGGGGAGCCACGGGTTTGGCAGCAGACTTTGCATGTTCGGGCAATTTTTTCAATACTTTGGTCCAAACTGGGCCACCAAAAGTAACATCGTGCCAAACCCTTCATCTTTGCTATGCCCAAGTGCTGATCACGGAGCATACCGAGGACCATTCTACGGAACTTTTCCGGAATAATGACACGGTAGCCCCACATGAGGCAACCGTGGTCCACCGTTAACTGGGGTGCATGTTGCCTAAATGCCGCATCCACGGTGCTAGGCAAAGTTCCTCCCTGCTGAACTGCATGGATCACCCTGGATATAACAGGGTCCACTCTCAATTCCCTTTTTACTTGTTTCCAATCAATTCTAAATGGACAGCTTTCATAGATAAAATTCAAGTTCCCTATTTCACTTTCAGGATCAGATGTCGTACAGTTTCCCGGAATTTCGATGCGAGACAAGTAGTCTGCACAGTTTTCGTGAGAGCGAACACATTTTATTTTGAAATCATAGTTTGATAGAATAAATGTCCATCTTTGTAGACGATGTGTAGTGAAAACGGGCAGTCCTTTGTGGTCGTCAAATATGTATAACAATGGTATGTGGTCTGTGACAAGTGTGAAGCGCTTACAAAATAAATAACCCTTGAAATGATTTATAGCGTGAAAAATACTAAGGGCTTCAAGCTCTATCGATGGATATTTTTTTCTGAGTCTCACTAAGAGTTTTTGAAAAGTAGGCAATAGGGCGTTTACTACCATTTGCATATTTATGAGCTAACACACCTCCGATTGCTTTGGAGGAGGCGTCCACTGTCACATATAGGGGAAGTGCAGGGTCAAAATGGTCCAATACTGGCTTGGATACCAGATATTGCTTAACAGTTGAAAAAGATTTTTCACATGGTGGTGACCAAAACCATTTGACGTCTTTCTTCAGCAATCTATATAAGGGGTTGAGCAGCTCTGCAGCGCGAGGTATGAACTTTTGGTAAAATGTTACCATGCCCAAAAACGCTCTCAAATCTGATTGTTATTTGGCCTAGGGGCATTCTTAAGGGCTGCAATATGCTTATCTGTCGTGTGAACACCTTGTTCATCAAAAACATGCCCCAGGTACTGAATCGATTTTTGGCCAAACGAGCATTTTTGAGGCTTCACACGCAATCCCGCGTCACTCAACCCCTTCAAAACTTCCGCTAATCGCTCACTGTGCTCTTCCCGGGTGCGCCCACTGATGTATATGTCATCCTGCAGTGACCCGACGCCCTTCAATCCTCTGAGCAACCCGTCCACCACCTTTTGGAATTCTAGCGGAGCTGGAGAGATACCAAAGCAAACTCTGGTATACTGATACAATCCCAAATGTGTGGTGATTGTCGTCAGTTCTCTAGATGTATCGTCCAACACCAGGTGCTGGAACGCATCCCGCAGGTCAATTTTGGAAAAATATTTTGCTCCTCCGAAATTGCGGCACAAGTGGTCGATTTTAGGTAGGGTATCTTTCATTTCTTCAAGAGATGGATTCAGAGTGAGTCTGAAGTCGCCACAGATGCGTACCGATCCATCCGCCTTTAGCACAGGAACAATGGGAGTTGCCCACGAAGAAGTTTCAACCGGCACCAAAATGTTTGAATCGGTTAGCCTCTTGATTTCTGACTCAACGCGCTCCTTCAATAGTAAGGGAAGAGTCCGAGCTTGGTAGAACTTGGGAACTGTACCTGGCTTAGTTTTCAGAGATACCTTATATTTGTTGAAGGTTCCCAAACTGGGTTTGAACACGTTGGGAAATTTTTGTAAAATCCCCAAAACATCTGGAGGTGCGGGCGGGAACGCTGGACACTCCTCATCCTTGCAGATTTGCATTAAAATGTCAAAGCTCCTTTCACGCAAGGCTGCAAGTCCTTGTCGACCAATTAGGGGAGGTCCACCCTTCGGAATAACATAAAATGTCACGAACCGCGATTCTCCCTTGTACCTCACTTGCATCCAGAGTTTACCGAGGGGTACTATTGGGTGTCCGTAGTCCGTTGGTTTTATGTCACTGGGATACAAACCACTTTTCGGGAAATATTCGGCATAAAATTTATCCGATATCACATTGTGTAAGGATCCTGTGTCGATCTCAAAAGGTATATTGGCTTGGTTGATGCGCACCATGATTTTATATGGGTCTGTGGTCGGGTTTCGGCAACTGTCGGTCAGCATACAGAAAACGGAATCACTTAGTGACATGTCACTATTTTCGTCTCCTTTCACTGTCTCGTTGTCGTGACAGAGAAACTTGTGATTACGAGGGTTCTTTTTGGCCTTGCGTACAGGGGATAGGTGACCCACCTGGTTGCAAGTATGTCAGGTATACGTTTTAAATTTGCATTTGTCCGACTCGTGATTGTTACGACCGCAAACCACACAATTCTTTTTTGCCGATTTATTATAGGAGGATTTTGCCTTCCCCTTGGTTTGCAGGAAATCTAAGGGCTCCGATTTTACGTGTGGTGAATCTACAACATTAGCTTTCATGCTGCATTCCTCAGAAAGAGCAAAATTTAAAGCTTTGTCGAATGTGAAGGTCACAGCTGTTGCGACTTCTTCCGCTAATCGTTCAAATATCTTCCTTCGCGTACCCCCATAATGAAGAAGTCCCGCAACATGACGGAAAATTCGGAACCAAAGGAACATTTTGTCGCTAGCCCTCGCAATCTGGCGGAAAAGTCCGAAAGTGACTCGCCAATATCTTGTTTGGCAGACTAGAAATCTCGGCAGGCGACAAAAAATGACTTGACTGGCTGAAAATGTGCCGTCCGTTTTTGCCAAAGTTCGTCGAATGTAATATCTGTCGGGTCCCTGGGCAAACAAAGGCTGTAGAGTAGACTATAGGTGGTGTCACTCAGGGAAGCAAGCAGGTACGATTTCCTAACATCCAGATCTCGTTCTCGATAAACTTCAAATGTCTACTTCATCCGGATTAAGAAAATTTTCCATGTACCTGCTTCGTGATTGAACATTACCGGGGGCAGCAAACCACGATCCCTTGCCACAGTCTCCCTCGGCGATGTCCCTGCTTGCTGCAATGGGTTTGTTGGCTGTGGCATCTGGCTAGTAGAGCCGAATCGTTGCCAGTGTAGGGGTTTTTCCAAAATAAGAGAACTCCGAAAGACAGAATAATACTTCTTTAATACTTTGAAAATAAATTGATAATACTGTACTTGACGTCTTTACAAAAGAATGAAAAATCACATGCTAGTGTTACCTCTTCTTTTCTCCGGTAGGTTAACGCGTCGCACAGATTATCCCGCATGGATATAACAAATATTATAGAGTATACAACAGCGTTTTCCGAGCCCCACTACAATATTTTTCGAGTTTAAACGAATTTCTTATTGATGTGTCTGACTTTATCTAGAACCACTTTTTTTCATTTTTCCGATTAATTAGTTCTTTCAATTGAAAAAAAACCGCTCAAAATCCCTGCACAACGGTTTATTATTTTGTACAGAATACCCTCCTGTTACAGATCACAGGTCTCCGTATTGACAACCCTTCTATATATCATATGTAATATTCCAGACATATTATGTAGATCGCGGACCCTCCATAGGTTAGTACCTAACCCCGTACTCGTTACTAGGTACCAACCTGAACTGTTGTGTAATAATTTACCTGTATAGGTACCCCTTCGACGGAGATAGAATAATGAACCTTTGTGTAATAATTTACCCATCAATAATACTTCAACGGTTGTTCAAGTTGCAAAAGTACCTATCAACAAAATCCAGCCCCTTCTGGGTAGATGAGCCGTTGTGTAATAATTTACCGTTGTGTAATAATTTACCCATCAATAATACCTACTTCAACGTTTGTTCAAGTTTCAGAAGTACCTACCAATAAAATCCAATAGTCCATCACTTATCAAATGAAATAATATCGTAGAACAAACAACTCAACTTCATACAGCCATCCTTGATTATTGTCAGATGCTCCGTAGTTATGATATCCCGGCCGGATTTATACGGTTTGATTCACGATCGTGTTGACGAAGCTTTTTGGTGCTCACGAACGGCTGGACGTACAATGCTCCTGGTGGTCTCAAAAAATTGTTTAGCTCAAGGCAAATTTAATAACGTAAAAAAACCATACCCTGCTATCGGAAGTTTTCGAGCTACGGCGTTCTGAAAATTTCAGCCCCTATTTTGAACCCCTTAGAGATGACTGACAGTAACGTCGAGCTTCGAGGACCAACTAGACCCCGAACGGAACCTATAACCCGAATTTATCAATTTTTTTCATGGTAACTAAGAAAAGTGGCCAGTACGGCGTACGGCGGAAGACAGAAATATTTTTATTGCAGTTTTGGATTCTACATACCTTGAAACGTAAAACCATCAAATTTTGAGGGGGGGTTAGACTTTTTTTTTCATGCTCGATTCCAATGGTTCATTATTGAAAATAATAACCCAAAAAATTCGTTGCCGTAGGGGGCGTCTAGCCGCCAGTGGTTTGTGTTCATGGCGGTACGTTTATTGTGGAATGAATCCTGGGTGGATACCCCCAGACCCCCGGATTATAACAGATTAGATCAAGGATCAAAGCAAGGAAACATGGAACATGTTTTTCGAATAAGCAACAGACGTAGGCGATCGACTAATTCGTTAGGATCATCAAAGTAGACGTATCGTGGTCGTTCATTCACTACTCGAATAAATCCTTTTCCAGTATTTGTAATTGCAAGTAAGTCCTTTAGTAGATACTTATACTTGCGCCCGCTCACATTGTATGGTCTCAATCTTGAATAACCCTGTCGAGCAACACCACTGTGTAAGATCAAATCTCTGTAGTTTGCACGATCAAAGGCGGTGTATGTATCTGGATCTGGTTCCTTTAGGAAAAGTAAATTGAGTAATCCTTCAGTTATTGGTTGTTTCACTTTATCATCCAAGTAGATATAGTCACGATCAAGATGTAGCTCCCGGTTCCCTAAACTGAGAGTACCTACCGTTTGCATTAACTTTGGGTCCATATGTAGTATCCAAATCCAAACCCTTCTTCTCTCCTGTTATTAGAGCAAGTAAGAAATCTGGCAAATGAGTGAAATTGACGAAATTGTGTCTCAACTTCCCTCTCCCCCTCCGGGGTTTTACTAGCTTCCTTCAACGCATTTTTAATTAGTGTATCCCTTCTTGGTGTGCTTGAAGGTGGTGGTGTTGATGATACGTTTTGTTGAATGGACGGATTAGAGAAGATTATTTGAGATCCATCCTCTTCCGTTTTGATATAATCCCCCTCCGTTTCAGGCAAACTATCTTCGTCTGCTTCCATTTCTTCATTTTCTGATTCATTCTCAATCGGTGGCTGAGGAGATATCTTTTTACGTTTAATGCGCTTACGTTTCACCAAGAAAAGTGGGCGGATATTGCTGCTGGCGATGGTTGGTGCAGGTGGATAAATCGTGGTAGGAGGGTGAACAACCTCTTTAAACAGATCTTTCTAAGGATGTAAAGCCATGTTCATTTCATTTTTCCCCTGTTTCAGCTGTTTATATTTTTCCTTTGCCGCTTTTTGCGCTTTTACTAGACGGGCTGTGACATGTTTCACCTCCTCTGATTTCATTTTGACTGATCCACTAAATTGCTCTGGGGTAATATATATAAATCAAATCCCATTCGATAACGGCCATCATTCATGGCTCTGTCCAGGTCTACTAATAAAAAGCTATTTTTCACCCAACATTGTGAACACATAGTTTTAAATTGTTCAAAATCTAAATCCCCCTGTATATGATCGTCATAAATATATAAAAATACGTAAATTCAGTATATCCATTTTGAAAAGCGCAATCATATAGTAAGACTGATCCTAATCAAATTTTTAGGCACTAAAACGTAACTATGTGTGCAGAAAAATATGTCGAGTGCAAAATGCCGAGACATGGCGAAATATTCTCTCAAAATCTTATAGTCTTCCGTTATAATATCATAGAATATTACGATAGAATGCGGTTTTATTGCATCTGGTCTCAATAGTTCTACTTGTCCATCCTCCATTGTTGAACCATAAGCGTAATATCCAATGTCAGGTGCAAGTGGTTCCAAAACTCTTCTTAAAAATTGATACTTTTCCTGATTCAATGTTCGTGAAAACAAGTAGACATTTTCAAACCTCAATCCATTTGGGTGTAATAACAAAGAAAGAATGGTGCACGATTTTCCAGAGCCGGATGGCCCGCAAATAAGTCCTCTTATCGGATTTTTCCCAAACAATGAACCATGGGGTAAATAAGATTCATCACTATAACCCATTTCTTGTTTTTCCTTCTCGGCTTCATCGCTAATCTTCAGCCTTACATGTTGCTTCAAGAACCGCATTTTCTCAACTAACTTCATTATTTTACAACACTCGCATAAATAGGGAAGGTACAAGAAAGAATGAAACAGGTCAATAATAAATTCATAAATATATGTATTACATTTTTAATATAAATACATTAGTTACGTTAATATAAATTACATTCCACGTCGAACAATACCGGATGATGGTAAATAAGTAGGTAATGATTGTAACCTGCAGCATCAAACAGTAGGCAGAGGTGTTGGCCGGTATTTCTTCCTTAGTCTCAAAATCTATGCGAATGTCCACTACGTTGTTCCCAGTACTTGATTCAACCTGATGACTACAATCGATCACAACGATTGGGGCAAGGTTTATGAATTCATCATAAGTTAACAATGGCTCGGACCAATCCTTGGAGTAGTATGATCGTTGAAAATCTGCATACGTTTGATACAGTATTGGCACACGTTTAGAGGAGAAATCAAGATTCATCATGCTGTAAGGAAATATCTGGGATCCGATATGAAGTCGAAAGTTCGTCAATTTACAATGATTGAAAAGTTTCACATTTTTTTCAACATTTTTCAGTAAATTAGTTTTTAATCCAAAGATGATGTATCTAGGCTTTTCAACATCAGTACTATTTTTCATTGTCCATGAAATATCCTTGTTCGTTGGTAAGGTTGGGTAGATGGTCAAGTTCCAACTCCGGAATCCCATAGTAATAGGCTCGTCTCTTTCAAGTATCGATAGTAACTGTAGTTTTTCACTGTCGGAAGGCGTCACGTAGGGGATATACCATACTATCTTTTTGATGGAAAGTTCAGGTGAGCCGGTTGAGGGAGTGCCAGCTGCCGCTGGCAAGCGTGGAATAATCATGTTAGCATCCGATGCCGATCTGTTGAGTGCGAGCTCCATCCGAACATTTACCAAGACTTGATGATAATCTTCAGCATATCCCATCAATGTGTTTAATGGTACGCATCCTGAAAACGTTCCACTGTTAGAATCCACACACGGGTTCATTGCTGAAGTGGTAGATGGCATCATCCATCCAGCCTGATGAAGTCCGTTCACAGTCGATTTACTGAAGCTTGCGTACGCCTTCATGTTGGATGTTATACCGGGGTAGTTAGTTTTATCCACGAGTTCACCATTTAAAAACAGCTTAATCTCATCAAAAGCGTGAGCGATTGCGTTCGGAGCCAAAGTGTACCGATCATATTTTGATAATGAGCCTTCTACGTACAAATAACTTTTGGATGGTAGTATATATTCACCTGGTTGTGAAAACGGAATTATAATCTCATCCGATGGATTGCACCTAGCTGATGCATATGGCTCATGTGGTCGATATTCCAACTTAGTCAATCTCTCATCAAAATCGAGTTTTCTATCTACGTCCAAAATGTTGATGCTGCGCTGGATTGACGTTATATCTCAAACTTTTCAGAAAGTAATAGTTGGCTGATGTTAGTTGATGTCCTCTCCGATTGCTGGTATCAGCTGAACTGATACTATTTTCAGCAGTCAGGTCCTTTTTATTTAGGCGTTGGTGATGATGGTGGTGAAAGATCAACATGCTGTAAAGTAATAAATGGTAGAACGCTCCAACCTCTGCTTTTATACTGTCCGTCTTCTGAAATGAAGTCGAATCGATGTTATCTCATCTCCAAAGTTGATCAGGTCTCCATCTTGATCAATTATTTTTACGGTAATTTCCTCAAGTTTATCACCAAGCACAGAATGATATGTTACAGATTGTGGGTTTTCTACCATTTTATAACCAAGTGCCACATTTGGAGTGAACTGATAGATGACATGTGTTGGTGTTCCATTACGAATATCGAATATCACCTTGATAACAAGACACAGATACCCCAATATTTAGTACGTTGAACACATGTGCAATACCCTCTGACCAATTCCATTTGTCGCTTGGTAAATCGTCGTCTGACTTGAATCCCAGTAGTTCTGAAAATGAATCTTCATGATTGAAATCGATGGGTTTGGTGCATTTTATACCGCAACGTTGTGTGTTCAAGTTAACAAGCATTCCAAAATCGATATCTAGTTTTTACAGTTCACTTTTCAACAGATGACGTAGGTCTGCCAACTCATATGTACCTGTAGGAACTTTGAATATAACACCAGGATATAGGGCATGCTGCTTCCCCGATGGCAATTCCATTCCTTCAACATGTTTCTTCAAGCTTACAGACCATGTTCTTTTCAGCGCCACATCTGCTGTATAAGAAGTGCTGGATGAAGCATGTAAGACTACCCTTATTGAAGCCTAAAGGTATCAATGCAGAGTCATCACTAGTGTTGAAAAGTGTTCGGGCAGTTTTAATTATTGCATGATGGTTCGTTATCGTGACTTGCATAATCGGGAGCGCGTTGTGAAATAGGACGGGTATATCGGCGGCGTCGAAAAATTTCCCACTGATGTCATGTATTGGTATGCCATTATCATCAATCAGATATAACGAAGAATTGAAGGCACGAGTGGAAGAGGGTGCTATGTTACAAAAAACTGATTTCGAGTAATTTGACTTTAAAGTTTTCAAGTCGTAATTTTTGTTGGTTTCAAAATGTTTGCGACTTTATGTAGGTATTTAGATTGTAGCTAATCGTACCCTATGTCCACCGAGTGATGATAATTAGCTTGAATTTAAAGCGTTGGCTGGTTATTCTAGGAATTGTGTACATATCACCTTCTTCCACTATGAGTGATGAATGGGATTCAACCTTATTTAATCAATGAGGGGTGTTGTAACGTTGAAAATATAATTAAAAAAACACATTGAATATTAAATCTGATTATAAATACTGTGTAAATAGTATTGCATCCTTGGATGAACAGTAAAAAAAAAAATGTCTTCCTCAAATTTTCATTGAAGATTATTATTGCAGATGAATTAAGCTGGGTTCGCATTGACGCATAATCGACGTGAAGCAATGACGTAATGACGTAAAACGCAAAGGCCGTAAAGGCTCGAGTAAAGCGCATAGAAACGTCAAATCATTCACATGGACAACCCTAGTTACGGACGTAAAGCGCGTAATCGTCGAGATACAGCCTGTGCTCCAGCCTCCGCCTGCACAAAACCCACGCGTAGATCCGTAAAGCGCGTAAATATCTGGATTTCTTAAATCTTGAACACTGGTTCAAAAGTCGTCAAGCATAAAATTGCTTGCTCAGCATTAGTTCGGAGTGGGATCGGTCACTGGGCGATGTCACGCCCTCTTCTGATGTCTTCTTGAGGTCTCCAGTTTATTATTCACCAGAGGAACGGGACGTTCAGCTTTTTCGCCATGAGGATTCGGACTATGTAGGACACAATCCTCTCCCTGGTTCCCAGGTTGGAGATCATCTTCCCGATCACATTAGTTGGTGTGATTTAACCCTCCTGTTCTTCTAGAATCTCCCTTTCCCTGACGTGTCTGCTAGCGCCCTTCTGTGCAGATAGGACCGGATGTATCCATGGCCTGACAGGAATATCATAAAGCTGCGGCAACACTGCCACCGGACTTGACTTGACTTGACGGGAGCCACTGGACTGGTGACCGGAGAGGAGTGCGACACTGCCACAGGACTTGACTTGACCTGCGTCACCGGACTCCAACCAGTCCAGTTTGTTCTTAGACGTCACAAGAGTATGTCCTCCGAAATGGAAGCCATTCTTTGTGATTTAGAACCAAAATCCGATTCTGATAAAGAAATAGAACTAGTGACAAGTTTTCTTTCTTTGAATGAGTCGTGGATGTCACCGTATGTTTCCGATCGAGCACAATACGGTGAATTTCACACCCTACTCGCCAAACTGAATGATGTTCAATTTCAAAACTATTTTAGGACAAGAAGAGAGCAATGGGGACTGCTTTGGATGGCTCGAGGGGGTGCGAGGGGTGGAAAATCGCAGTAGAGGGGGGACCGGAGTTAGGTCTCAACCCATGCAGACCGGATCAGAACGGAGTCCGGTGGGTGGCTCTAGTCAAGGCAAGTCAGGTCCTGTCGCAGTCTCGCCGCTCCCCTTTGAAATACAAAGGATGGGTTCAGACAGGCACGCAAGTGAGGCCAAGTCAAGTCAAGTCCGGTGGCAGTGTCGCCGCACCTTAATGTAGAAATCCATTTCTCTGTGCCTCCTGTCAAGCCATGGGCGCACCTTTGGGATATCGGATTTTGACTCTTCTGTGGATCACCGGAGGTAGATCCGCTTCCTCTCCCTTGCTAGGAGGTCGATTGGGATGGTGGCAGCAATGACCCCAACGACAGGGAAAGAGATGGTACGATAGGCGTTTGCTATTTGCAAGGCTCCTCTCCTCTGCACTGATTGTTGGTGGTCTCGGTACTTTTTAACTTGTAGGGCCTCAACCCACACCTCCACTCCATATAAGAAGATTACTTCGGCTGTGGTCATAAGAATCTTCCTTTTCTTGGGTGATGGTCCACCAATGTTTGCCATTAGCCTGCTCAGGTTTGCCATCACCGCCCCTGCCCTTTCTCCTGCTCCCTTGATGTGCAACCAGAAGGTCTGCCTGCAGTCGAGGGTCACTCCCAGGTACCGCACCGAATGATGATTCAGTGGTTTCATCCTCCACCTGAAACTGGGAATGTGTCTCTTAGTCAGCAGCACCATTTCGGTTTTGTGAACTGCAAGCTGCAACCCATGTTCCTCCATCCAAGGCTTGACTCACCTCACTGATCGGTTGAGCTTCCACTGGAATCCCTCCGAAGTACGTATTTTATCACCACTGCTACATCATCGGCATAGCTCACCAGGAACATATCCTCCGGCATGTCCAGCAGAAGGATCCCATCTAACCTCGCATTCCACAGATCAGGCCCCAATATAGAACCCTGGGCCGCCCCAGTGGTGATCTTCTTCCTGCAAACCTTCCCCTCGGACTCATACACTAAGCTGCGGTTCTTTAAGTAGTAATAAATGACGACCAGTAGATAAGAAAACGGCTATACATAGCACCTTCATTCATCACAGATGTCCAATTCTGGTTTCAAATCGCAGGAAGCCCTTTCGTAACGAACCTGCGATATGAAGCCAAAACTGAACATCTGTGATGGATGAAGGTGATATGTACCTCACATAGCACCTTCTTCCATGAAACAACGTTTTACAGGTAGATTTTTTATATAACTGGAAGAAGGTGACATGGGCTCATAACACCTTCTTCCATGAAGCAGCAATTTAGAGGTAACATTGTTATTATTGAAATAAGGTGACAAGGTCTTATAGCACCTTCTTCCATTGAAAAAATAAAGTAATCTAGTTACATGACACCTTCTTCCATTCTATATCTCTCCAGGGAGTTGTTATTGCGTATCCAGGCTGCCACCATAGATAGATAGCGCTTGAAAACTATCATTTATGCAAAAACCCGAGTTTTTGTGAAATGTCACTTAGCACCCTCTTCCACTCGTGCCTTCAATTCACACCCTCAATTAAGTTTGGTATGGAGAAATATGAGTCAAATGATATCAAGCCGGCCTCCCAGTTGGATGAGTCGAGTTGAATTGGTGGAAAAAAGTCTGCATGCAACTCACTTTTTCCTCGTTCAGTGAGTGTTACTGTGAAGGAAGCCATTGATGAAGTGATGTTAACCTCACTTGTGCAAAATCTTTTTATAATACTCCGAGATCATCAGAAGAAATAAGAAACTCAAATGACCACAAATTACGGTTTCTTTTCTAGCGTTGATTGACTGGAATTGATCGGTGTTATATAAAATAGTTCTGTGAACTCAAAAATACACTTTCCATTCGATCAGAGGTTCTAAATTACCATAACTATCGAAATAGTAAACCTTGTTTCCATCAAGCCAATAGGCTGTCCAATGAGTTCCACCCGAACCATCATCACTCGTAGCCATATTAATGATGGCACATTCAATCTGTTGAGGGCCGGTGTGTGGAATATAATTTCTCATTCACGCTCCAATAAAACCAATAATGTCTGCACTTTTGCACATGCGCTCCAAATCTATGTTTGTGAGTGGTCGATTTGGAAGCGAAATGGTTAGTTTTTTGAACTCATTTTCACCTTTAAACCTTTTCCCGTTTGCCTGTAGGGTCTAATATATAGAGCTTCTCCTTTCACGTTCCCACTACCGTTACCAAATTTATATGGTCTGATGTAAAGTCCTTGTCCAGATTTGCAAGCTTCTTCTTCTTCCATTCTCTTGTTATGTCTTATTGTTTCATTTAAATCCTCATGAGATCGTTTAGCATCAATTACGGTTTTGGCCACTGCGGCACCTCCCCCCCACAAGACTTCCCACAGCAGTGAGGAAAGGGAGGGCAGCTATCAAAGCTGGTAGGAAACCCCCTTTAACTTTTGGTTTCCGTTGTTTGTTAGATACATTTTTCCGTGTATCAATGTATGTATTCTTTTTCTTCTTATTCGCTGATTTGAGGGCTGATCCCTTGGATGGTTTTTTGAGAGTTTTTAGCTTCTTCGCATTCATAACTAACCAAGTTCAGAGAGTGGTAATTGTTTGTTTCTCACCAAATCCCAAGCACCCCACTCAAGTTGCTTATCAGCATTGTACCGTTGACTGTCGTCCTGTGTAGTGTGCTATGTGCGATCGTGTTTATAGCAAAGGTTATCTAACGAAGAAATTCCTCGCTGACCGAGATTATGTCGCTCCTCAAAGCGAGTTCCTGGACCACAATACTGATATCCCCCTGGGAGGTGTAATTCTACTGGTAGATTGTCTATCAAACGATTTATGATACCACGTCCTCTTTGCTCCTCCTTCACTTTCATAATGATTAGTGAATGAGATGTCGGCTTCTTTATATAACGCTTTAAACAAGTTCACTTTCATCAATCCATGAATTGTGACTCCCGTCGAAGCCGAACCATTTTACGTATACCCTGTTGCCCTTTTTCTTCAATATTTTTTCCACCAGGTATACATCTCCGACTGTAGTTTTTCTAATTTCTTTGTCATAGAGTTTACCTTTTAGCAGTTTTTTACGATAGTCCTTCAATGTATAAGTAACTGGAAAAGTTGATTCTACGGAATGGATAGTGAAGATCTCGTTTGTCCAATTCGGTAAATATCCTTTATCAAAAACTTTTTTATATTTACTTATTCTAACTTTGTCCCCCACCTTGAACCGTTGCTTTTTATCCTTGTAACTATAATGTAGACGGTTTTTATGAATATTTTCCATAACTTGTTTTTCATTAGTTGAATTTACCTCTATTGGCTTCATTCCAATGGTTCGATGTTTTCTATTATTATACTGACTCAGAAGAATTGGTAATATCTTAACCCAATTATAATTTCCAATTTCAGTAAATTTCTGGTACATAAGTGACTTCAGTGATCGATTGAACCGTTCAACTATAGTTCCTTTTTTCTCACTATAGGTCGAATAATGTTTTATGTTATATTGCTCCATGCACTCTCTAAAGTCTTTGTCGTAGAACTCAGTTCCCATACCTGCGTAGGCGTTGGTAAAACAGTTGATGACTGTTAGAATATATCTGTACCCATCGTTACATTTGCTAATCGTATCATCTCAACAAGATCTGCTTAATATGTCATGGATTCCTTTTACTACCACAGCTCTCGTTGGAAAGTTTTTCCTAGCTGGTGCATGTCTTACCTAGTTCTTTTGCAATCGTTGCTCTAATGCTCATAATGTTGAACTGACAGTATCCTATCTTTGCCCTCTTATATATAATTCTGAATTTCCTTTTGTGGAATACTAATCTAAAGAGATTAATACGTAGCGAGGGTTACCTCTGAACGCTAATACAAATGAGTTGGTTTGATGATTCACACTGACGCTCTAATTGTACGCTTGTGGTTGTTACTATCAGCTCTTGTCCCCACCCTGCTCCCGCAAGTATGGGTAGGTGAAAGTCATTCGGATTAGATATCCGATCATGTTAACGTGTGCTCCCACGGTAGCAGTCCATATCAAGGCCTCATTTGCCTTCCATACGGAGGTCCAGGGATCGAATCCACCAGCTGTTGCGAAATTTTTTTTTGCATCCGCCAACAACTGACAACACAGAGGCGGGGAAAACGTACAGGTTGTCGTGTTTGACATCGTAACACGTCACCTGACATTCTGCAGCTCTGTTGATTCTAGCAGCATCCTCTAGATTAGCGAAGTGATTGTCAATAACGGTCGAGCCTGGCGAAAGCAGTCTTAGCATCTCTGTTCTATGTAAAGTGACGCATAGTGAAGAAAAATGAACGGTCCACGGATTTTTCTCACAAACTGTCATTTTTTTTCGCTTTTCCTTATGTAAAGTAATAACATACTCATCCGTATTGTAAATCGTATGATTATCCGACATCCGATTCAATAAATAATCGATGATAGATGTAGCAGCTTCTTTTATTTTCATCCATCCTTCATTCGACACAAGCATCGTGACCTTTTTATCTTTGAACAGCAGATGATAAGAGTCTCCCGAAGGAATAACACTGACACATTTGTTGTGCGGGTTGCACCCGACAACATCACTTTAGTGTTCAGCTATAATGTAAAAGGTTGTAAAAATACATCAGGCTTGAGAAAAGCTAAAATGAAACAACCTTATACCCAATGCACTGAATCTCCATAAGTGAGGCGCAAGAGAACGAAAAGATTTCCTCTCCTGGCTTGAGTAAGTGGGACGGCTAAAAGAATCGAGATTCTTTTACCACAACGCAGGATCCCCGTATACTCGCCGAGGATTGCCTTCGTTTTACGTCTCCAGGAGATGCCATATAAAACGCGGAGCCCAGTCTGATGATTCAGTCGATTGTGGGATACCGTGTGCGTCTGGGCCCTCGCCCCTCGCCTACTCATCGACCGAAATGGTGAGCACAATGTCACTGTCGTAAAATCTCTCTGATATTCCAGGTTTCAAACTGGTAACAACTAGGATACATTAAAAATGCTCTAGCAATAAACCTTATATCTAACAACATTGGAAGTTGCACTAATTGACCTACCCCCCCACACAACAAATAGTGGAGGCGCCGCCGCCGGGTACCTTTAGCTCTATCGGCACCTATCAGTTCATTAAACTTTAAGATTTAATGATTCCTTTTATAAAATATTTCTCCTTTTTATTTCTCTCCGCACAACAAAAGGTGGAGGCGCCTAAAAATCAATTTCTCGATTTGATCCTTTGTGCCATTAATAATTAATTTTCAATTTTCGCATGGGCAAACATCCCTATGAAACACAAATTACTAAACCCAAATCTGCATCACAGATTTGAATTTGAGCCATCATTCCCAGTCATTGCTCCATTAAGCGAGGGAACCATCTAATGCCTTCCCTACATATTGTACTTACTAAAATTCTCATTTCCATCATTACCCCCCACATCTACAAACTATTATTTCATTAGCTTCTCAATTCTTAGTCGACCATCCTTATTGTACGTTTCAATAAACCGTTGACAATGACTGATTTGAACATAAAATCTCATTTTATCATATTTAATATGTTATAAACAAAAATTGCAACAATTCGTAGGGTGTCAGGTTTGTCTTTTCCTTTTGTTGCTTTATCTCACAGTTGCTCTATATTACGCGTATTACGTCGAATATTGTATAGGGCGATAAATCTACCCCCGTGCAGCTACCAATACCAATACCAATACGATTACACTTGCTCTTCATTTACTTTCATTTGTCTTCATTTGTTGTCACTTCTTCATTTGTGCTCGTGTTACTGTACTGATGCAAATAACGAAGCAAAACCACTAGGCAGGATAACACATATGCAGGACCAACAGCAACCATCACTATCAACCCTAGAACAACCCCTACCTCCCGAGCCACTCACAATACCACAAACACCAACAGTACTAACACCCGCTACGAGCGGGTGTTAACATCACTGTTACAACTCGCTATTAACCCAGACGATAATACGGCATTTTCTTGGATTTGGAAAGCAGAAGCCTCTGCCATCCTAAACGCGGCAAAAGCGATCAACTTCGCATTCCCAGAAAAGCCAACCAGAGATTGGGCTCGAACAACGATTAAAAATTGGTCACAAAACCCTAAATATAATCCAAGCACAAGCATATAGAATCCTACAACTTCACAAGAACCATCCACGATACGCATTTTACAGCACCCTTATAACAACACATCAGAATAAACACGCCGAAAAAGACAGCGAAAAAATGGCACCAGTCAAATCAAGTTGAAGCCATTTACCTACAACGGTTCAACACCCCCGCAAGATTACTTTACAGAATATGAGAGAACAGCCACCGCCAATCAATGGGGAGATCCGGAGAAATTAAAATACCTGCCAGCATACCTCGAAGGAAGGGCAAAGGACCATTATACATTCCTCGAAAAATCAAATAACACCGATCGCGAACAATGGACTTCCCTGAAACAAAATATAATCAAACGGTTCACAAACCCGAATGAACAAAACATAAATCGACAAAAACTGGGAAAAATGATGCAAAGACCAAGCCAAACAGCCATAGACTACATAGCTCACATTAGAGAAGCGGCAGCTCAATTAGACCCTACTCCCACGGAGGCAGATGTACTTGCCATAGCTCAAAGAGGTCTACTCCCACACATCAAAAAACAACTTGCAATAATTGACATAAAAACACTCACCGAGCTAGAGTCACAACTTAAAATATTGGAGGCCAACCTCTACTGGGCAAGAGATGAAAGTAATGACACCGCTGGGATTATTCGCAGACTGGAAGCTCTAGAGATCGAAAAACGAGCCACACGACAGTTTCAACCAACGCACACATATTATGCTGGAAGAAACTCACAAAATACAAGCACAAATTATGTGCCACGACGTATACGCTTCAGATCGCCCACCATTACAAGAATGAATTACTATCAACCGCGTGGACGGTTTACACAATCCATTACACCCTCACGAGGGGGATTAAAGAGTCAACCGCACAGACAGAACAGTGACCTACGGAGGAGGCATCTGTGGGCAAGGCGAGAGGAGGCTCATGACGGTCAAGGTTACACGATGACACAGAGGGGCGAGGGCCAGAACCAAGACGGAACCCCACGGAAGTATCAGAACTGGAAACCAAAAAACGGCAACAAGCCCCGATTTCCACGCTCGGGGCGCCCATAAAAATCGACGACGAACGAAAAGACAGAAGAGCGGAAAACGATAAAAACAAGCCCATCACAGAACCGCGGATCCAGTTTATTAACCAAATAACTATCAACGGGACCATAGACAACTACACGTTTACCACTTTAATTGACACAGGTGCAAATATAAGCGCGGTAAAAAACGACGCACTGCCAATATACCTACGGTCCTCACTGCATCCGACTTCAAATAGCACGATTATTACAGCAGCCGGAGCACGATGCAGCGCAATGGGAGCCATCACCTTGAATTTCAAAATCAAGGACGACGAATACAAGCATACATTTCTCGTTCTACAACTACTACAATCAACAATGATACTCGGAAACGAATTTCTACGCAAACATGGGGCAATAATCGATTATAGTACAAAGACTATAACCATGAACAAGGCGGAGGGGAAGAGGCGTTATTCATTCGCCTCTCCAATCGAATATACAAACATAAACCAGACGGACAATCACACATTAACGGCAATCCGACAGGAAACGGCGGCGACACCAAAATTCCTATCAGGAAACGTAAGCAAAAAATTCCTATCAGGAAAGGTAAGCCCGAAAAATTTCCTGGAAAACGGACAAGCGCAATTCACTCAGTGGATCCATGGGGAATTGCCCACGGGATGCTGTGATAAAACGCTCAAATTAGTGTCCAAAAAGGACACAGTACTACATCCAGGACAAACCACTAAAGTACCCTTGCAGCGAGCCATTTCAAAATTGCGAACAGGGCACAGGGTTTGTGAATTCTTGGATATCAACGAGCATCTAAAGAAAAAAATAGGTCTGGTAGTATGCGATCAAATAATTCCGACAAAGGGATTAAAATCGTTGAGTGTTAAAACAATAAAACCATACTCTGTAAAGGTCAGTGACGGTATGGTATTAGGTTCATTTCAATGGGAACCTCAAAAATACTCGAGTAACAAGGAAACCGAAACAAAAAGAAATGAAATGGACAGGGCCTTAAAAGACTATGAACATGATAATACACAAAGTGCAAACAGGCCTCCCTATACGGATAGATTAGGACAAAAATTCCAAATTTGTGAAGATAGGTATACCGGACGCGGAATATCATCAAATTGGAAAAATATTGCAAGAGTATAAGGACATCTTCTTGACTAAACCAGAAGAATTAACTCCTTCGAAAGCCGAACCGCACGAAATACGTTTCATAGACTATACCCCTGTCAATACCCCGCCGTACAGAAGATCCCCATTGGAGGAAGAAAAATGAAATGAATGCGTAGAAACCTTGCTCAAATCCGGAGCACTGCGTCCCAGTAAAAGTGAACATGCAAGCCCCGCATACGTCATCTCAAAAGACGATCCCACGACCGGTAAACAGTCACTTAGATTAATTGTGAATTATTCAAAATTGAACGAAAAAATAATTCCGGACAGATGGCCAGCACCAGGAACGCAGGAAATCCTTAGTCACCTGACTGGATACCGTTATTTTTGTAAACTAGATTTACTTTCTGCATTTTTCCAACAAAGACTAAAAACTGGGCTTTCACAACGATGTACGGCTTTCCGTACGCAAAAAGGACTATGGGAATTTACTGTAGTACCCATGGGGCTATCTCAAAGTCCAGGCGCTTTCGCAAGAGGGCTAGCTAAAGCAATGGCTCCACATTTATACACAAGAATGATAGCATATTGTGATGATATCATCCTTTTCGGACGAACTTTATCAGAAATGATAAATAACTTACAAGCCGTACTACAAACATTCCCAGAGTACGGATATAAACTAAAAACCTCAAAATGCATATTTGCATTCCGGACATTAAAAATATTGGGAGTTAAAATAACCCCGGTAGGAACAGAAATAGATCAGGACCAATTATTAGCAATTAGAAACCTACAAACACCAAAAACCTTAAAACACGTCAGGTCGGTCCTAGGACTCTTTAATCAATACCGCAAATACATTGAAAATCACGCCTTAATTGCCAGACCAATAGGTAGCGGACTTATTACAAGGCGATACAAAGCGCAAAGGTTCCACCCCTATCGAATGGGGAGAAAATCAAAACAAAGCTTTTGACACCTTAAAATTGGCAATGGAAAAAGGTCCAATTCTCGCCCATTTTCAAGATGACCTTCCAATTATCCTGGAAGTCGATAGTTCAAATTACGGAGTGGGCACTGAAACAACAATGGCCAGACGGACATGAAAAAATTGTTGCATATTTCAGTCGCTCATTCACAGAAGTAGAAAAAAGGTACAGTACAACGGAACGAGAATTATTAGGCACGGTAGTAGCCGTCAACCATTTTCGTCCATTCTTACTGTATCGAAATTTTGTCATCAGAACCGATCACATGCCACTAATATATAAAAACTTCAAAGAAACATCGAGGAGATTGTTACGTTTACAGACAAGACTTCTAGATTACACCTATCAAATACAACATAAATCAGGGAAAACACATTATCTACCAGATCTTTTAAGCAGAGATCCCCTACCGACCCCTGTCAATAAGGAAGATTATCAAATGAAAAGCCAAATCACAGAAAAGGAACAAATAATCGACAGCCTTGATTACATACAGTCTCATCAACAGAAAATGGAGTAGAGTAAATTACATCGTAAGAAGGATATGCCATGGGGCAAAAATTAAAAAGGATTTTTCTTACTAGAACAGGTCTTATCCCAAAATTTTGTTCACATCAAGAATCACAGTAATTAACGTTCAATTTAAATTTAACTAGCAAGACTGCTATTTTCAAACACTGTCGCCGAAGGTGGTGTGCGACGAATAACCTGACGACCGAAAAATAGCGAGAACCGAAAAAAAAAACCCACCATGTGACAATTTCTAATACGGGACCATGTCTCTGTGACATGGACGAGACCAGGTCTATGCTTGTGTTTATGTTACAGATCATCCTGCCAATCTTAGCTCTCATAACAGGTCAAGTGGAGTCCTGTGACATCCGCCGTCTCGAAGCACCGGAAATACTTCATCACGTCCTACGACAAACTGCGATCATTAACGGGCGATGGGCGGCGGCCGCAAGTATAAACATGCACGACCTGCGCCAGAACATAACTGCCATCAACCAGCTGGTCGCAGACTATCAAAGAGTGTGCGATCGGCCTCTCTGTGTTCATTCAACTTCAGTCATGAATACAGCGCACAAGGGTTTACTCACAGATCATAATTTACTAACGTCACTCCTTAAAAATACTTCACAACGCTACAGATCAAAACGCACGGCCCTCCTACCTTTTATGGGTTCATTATATCAGTGGGCATTTGGATTAGCTACATCGAATGATGTACAACAATTACAGCACAAAATAAAACGTATACAAACAGTACAACACGATGTCACTGGGCACGCGAAAAATTTAGCTCAATGGTTAAAAGAGGTACTACGGGTAATGGCTAATACGACCATACAAACAAGGGGAATCATACAATATATTAATGCGACTCAAACGGACCAAATTAACCTTATCGCTAGAGGCATCGAAATAAATAACCTTATATTCGTCATTCAGCGCGCAGTAAACATAATACTAGAACTCCTACTGACTGATGGGAAGACACATCTAACCTACAAAGTACTCACCCCCACTGTGATAGTACAATCCGTGAAAAACATACACCTCCAACAGTCAGATTTTATTATTACTCACCAAAAAGCTTTGCTCACAAATGGGGCACCATCATTGCACCTTTCTACGGACAACACCATAACGATTACTATTACATACCCCATCTACTCCACACCACTCAACATTACACTTTTCACCCCTATTCCAGCACTTAGCGTTGACAATATATTTCAAATTCCGTCACTAGAGGAATCACATTTGGTACGACATAATCGCTGTCAACCACTCAATATTTACGCCTATCAGACCTCATGTTTTCCTCTAAATGACACCTTTTCCCACTGTCCAACACTCCTCAAAAAATTCCTTCCCATACCTATGACAACCCTGCAAACATATTGCAAAGTTAACGCAAACTCTTCTGCCTACAATTATTTCAGGTTGTCAACCTCCTACCTTCAACAAACCGTGGAAGATGGTATATGGTACCTTCTGGTACCAGACCCTCTAAACATCACCATCCACCAAAGAACAACATCTACTCCTGTGTACTTGGCACCTGGCACGATACGTCTTGCCTGTACACCCGACACCACCATCACTTCGCATGAATGGTCACCTACCCAACGACCACTATGCCAAACCCCCGCAGCTACCTATCACCTCACGCTGCCACGAGTACCACCACACCCAAAGCAGAGCGTCCGTCTCCTACCGCCCACCAGCGCGACGGACGACCCTCTGCTGCCTTTTCAGCACCTCCTGAACATCCAGCCACAACCTCCCAACACCAGCCAACTACCACGACATCGGACCCTCCCGCGGCGACACCACGCACGCTTCACTCTCTTCGGCATCGCAGTACTTATAGTTATTCTTAATTTTGACCTCATTTCACGTCACCGATAACTCACTCCTCAACACATACTCTTTTCTTTCAACACAGGGAGGAGACTCGGTGGGATGAACACCGACTCCTACTGTGCGACCAATGCGTTTCAGCACAAAACAATTAAAATTTTGAATCAACTTATTGTAACATGATTGATGTATATTGTTGTTACTCAAATTTATTCACGTAATATGTAAACCAGTTTGAGATCTGGGATTCAAGGCGACTATAAGTAAGAACCCAACAGTGGCGAGTAGGCCGGGACTCATACGTGCTGTACCTGTCGGCTGACATCCGCACAGGGCACCCGGAGCTTCGGGGACGAAGCTCAAAATTTTGGCCCCCCGAGTATATGTTGTGCGGGTTGCACCCGACAACATCACTTTAGTGTTCAGCT
Organism: Leptopterna dolabrata; assembly: GCA_954871275.1. Lineage (NCBI taxonomy): Eukaryota > Metazoa > Arthropoda > Insecta > Hemiptera > Miridae > Leptopterna > Leptopterna dolabrata. The sequence goes on along the minus strand of OX940974.1, from coordinate 3,411,026 downwards.
ATAATGTAAAAGGTTGTAAAAATACATCAGGCTTGAGAAAAGCTAAAATGAAACAACCTTATACCCAATGCACTGAACAGTGGCGGTTTTAGACTATAAAATCTGGGGGGGCAAGCTACCATACCCAAGATTTTTATCAAAATGGTTTTGCAAAAGCCGATAAGTGTTATAGACATATATGAAAATATGATTACATTAATTTTTAATCAACATGGAAGATGGAATTGGTCAAAAAACAAAGGTCAAGTCAATCAAAAATTACTTTATTTCATACAACTAAAGTAGGTACATAATAAAGTTAAATAAAGATAGAGGTATTTGCCCTTGAAAGATTATTACATGGTTCATTTTTACAGCTGTAGTCTTCTTTGGCCAACATTACTAAACACTTCCAGGATCTTGTCAGGCTTCTTCATTAGTTCTTCACTTTCTTCTCTTTCGATTGATAAAATTGAAAGATTTGTTAGGCGTTGAGTAGTCATTGTTGACCTTAGATACGTTTTAACTCTTTTCATGGTTGAAAAACTCCTTTCAGCTACAGTGCTGGTGACAGGAAGAGTAGAGAGAATTTGGGATATCTTTGAGAGATTAGGGTACAAAGATCTTTGTTCGAGTAAAGTGAAGTAGAACTCCTTGATATTTCCTTGAAATTGGCAAAAAACTTCTTTAGCAAGTTCTACTTCAAACTTCAATTTTATTTTTAGTAGCCCCTATGAAACAAAACTGGGGGGGCAGCTGCCCACCCTGCCCAGGGCTAGAACCGCCACTGGCACTGAATCTCCATAAGTGAGGCGCAAGAGAACGAAAAGATTTCCTCTCCTGGCTTGAGTAAGTGGGACGGCTAAAAGAATCGAGATTCTTTTACCACAACGCAGGATCCCCGTATACTCGCTGAGGATTGCCTTCGTTTTACGTCTCCAGGAGATGCCATATAAAACGCGGAGCCCAGTCTGATGATTCAGTCGACTGTGGGATACCGTGTGCGTCTGGGCCCTCGCCCCTCGCCTACTCATCGACCGAAATGGTGAGCACAATGTCACTGTCGTAAAATCTCTCTGATATTCCAGGTTTCAAACTGGTAACAACTAAGATACATTAAAAATGCTCTAGCAATAAACCTTATATCTAACAACATTGGAAGTTGCACTAATTGACCTATCCCCCCCCCACACAACACTTTTATTCTTACTCAACTGATACATGAACATTCTATATTTGCTATTTTTCTCATCATTCGTTTTATCTTTTTTTTTCCTCCTCTCCCAGCCCCCCTGCTCCAGCCCCCTCCAGCCACCAGCCTCCAGCCCCCTGCACCCCCTTCAGCCCCCTGCACCCCCTTCAGCCCCCTGCACCCCCCTCCAGCCCGAGCCCACTGCCCGATCAACTGCCCCCACTACCATGCATACCGTTTTTGGACAATATACTGTGCTCCTTATGGCTTGGAAGAGGGGCGAGGGAAAGATTGGAGGGAACCCCCCTTTACCACCCCAGCCACAGCTTGGTAGGTCGCCGGGTAGAGCCACGTATAATTATATTTTTAAACTGCTGTTTTCAACTGGCTCCCATAGCCTACTGGTTAGCATCAAAGACTCATAATCAGAAGATCGAGGGTACGAATCTTCCTGATGACTAAAATTTTACTCGCCACTACCATGCATACCGTTTTCGGACATATTATACTGATGCGCCTGAACCGGTATAATATATCTACTTGCACCTATTCGAAAAACATGTTCCATGTTTCCTTGCTTTGGTGCTTGATCTAACTGTTCATTCGACAATAAACGTACCGTCATGAACACAAACCACTGGTGGCTAGACGCCCCCTACGGCAACACATTTTTTCATTAATTGCATCACTGATTAAGCATTTTATTCAGTATAACGTACACATAACAAACATCGTTAACAACATTTTCACGAGGAAACGTGAGGCCCCCTTGAGATAAAGAAATTTTAGATTATTGTTGTCACCTTGTTCTTCGAGTAGGTTCTTTGATCAGTGACAAAATGTTCTTTGCAGGAATCACAACATTTTAATTTTTTTACATGGCTATGTTTTTGGGCTGGGGGACAATCCAAAATTTCCGACACCAAAAAGGTAATGCGACACAGATAAACTAAATTAGCTAGGTAGGTAGGTTACCAAAACAATAAGTTGCTAGGTCCAAACAACATCCGAAATTTCCGACACCAAAAAATGTACCTGACGCTGTAATTTCTCAGAAGCTAAATAATGTCATTCCTATTTGAACTCATCATTTCATTTCATTTTATTTTCATTCGAGAAAATGAGTGAGCCCAGAAGGTAATTTCACTCCTGTTCTGACCTACGAGAATGAAATTCGAAATGGAGCCTCTGTAGGTGAGAATGACAAAATGGGGGATCCTCCCATGTCAGTTGAGGGAGCCTTTCTTCTATCTCAAAATGTTTCTTCTTTAAACGCCAGAAAAAATTTAGACCACATTTTCTCCGTTTTCACAGAAAAACGTTGGATGTGGATATGTAATACGGTACTGTCAATTCGTGCGTCCAAAAACATGTCCATGATCCAACGCTTTTCCGTAAAAGTGGAGACATTTTTTTATTTAAATAGGAGAGTTTGCACATTAACCAGCTACATAAGTCAAGGATGCCGTCGGTATCACTTTCTACGTTGTTAGTATTGTTAGCAACGTTTAGAAATTTATTTTGTGGTTGAGTTCTGTAAACTGAAGGTTTATAGAACTCCCCCCCCCCCCCCCCGCAATTTAATTTCGTTTGGTTTCTCCACCCGGAGGGCGGGTAAGTTTGCTACTATCAGATTAAATAACGTACAAGATAATGAATCACCTGGGCGTTGGAATGCTCGTCTAAAAATGACGTGTAAAATCGTCTATTGTGTAAACTCGTCTACATGTTTTAAGCACTCCGGAAAACATAATGTTATCTCTTCTAAGGGTCATTTCAGATACTCAGATAAACAGGCGAAAGGAAGGTGAAATAGACAGGGTGAAGCCAGTTAAAATATTGTCTGGCTACTACAGCCACGAATTCACCGAAAAAACAATAGACAATGTCATATAGTTATGACGATATTTCTCAGAAACAGACATTTGAACTGTCACTATATTTATTAAAATAAACGGTTGGCCACGGCATTCTGGTTTTTTAGTATTTTTCCCTTACTAGACGAGTTTACATGCTGAATTCCTCACTTTCCGGTAAGTGCTTAGACGAGTTTACATGCTGAGCTCCTCCTGTTCCGGTTAGTTGTTACATGAAATTGTATATGTTTTAGACGAGCTTGCAAACCCCAAATCACCTTTGTTATTCCTCTTGAATTCGTTATTTAGGTACCTAGTTCATGAAATCCGCATCATAAGGTACAGTATCATTTGGGTGAACTGAATTTATTATGGAATTTATTTATGGATGATATGTTGCAGTTCAGTAGGTGAGTCCTCTAGATGTCCAAAAACCCTATTCAAATTTTGGAACCCCAAATACTCCATTATACTTTGGATTTGCTCAATAGTTTTTACACTCATAATGAAGCTACACAGACTCAATTGGATATAAAATCATCTAGGGACCCCTGAGGATGTGTACCAAATTTTAGCCCTCGGGACAATCAGGTGCCGGAGTTATGGAAATCTGAAAATCACTATTTTTCCACGTTTTTTCTACTTGTTGTTGTTGTTGTAGTTTGAAGGGCTACAGCCTCAGAAACCACTGATCGAGCTGAAATGTTGCACACACATTCGTTATGCTCCAAAGCCTTTTGTACATTTTGCCATCCCCCTCCCATTTTGAAATGTTTAGGTATAAGTAGGTAGATAGACAGAATAAATAAAATAAATAAAGATAGGTAGATAGATAAATAAAATAAATAATCATTTATTTGTATTGATGGGAGACCTCTTCGTACATAAGTAGGTAGGTACTGAGATTTTTAGTTTTATTTTACGAGTATACAGTCTCACAGAAGACAACGGATTGAGCTGAAATTTTGCAAATACATTTGTTATGCTCCAAGGTAGCCCCACCCCATAAAAACCCTGTTGTAAGAATTTACCCGCAAAAAAGTAGGTAGGTGCAGGTACCTACTGAGTAATTACTGAGTAGATAGTATGTAGGTAATACTGAGCAGGTATTAAGTAGGTAGTACTGAGTAGGCAAAAAGCCCCCGCCAAACAGTGTTGACCGAAATTTCAAGGTTTGGGAGAAAGGAAAAGGTTCCTGTACTCATATCCAACTGAGAAGGAAGAAACAGGTTGCTATATGCACGTCCGAGAGCGAGGTGCGAAGCACCAAGCACGCCACTTCGACAGGAAAAACGGATATCAGTCCTTTTGCGGCTGAGGAGGTTTTTTTGGCGGGTAAATTTGTACAACAGGGTGGTTTTGGGGGGATTAGAAATGACAGTAGAGCAAAACCGTTTGACAAACATGAGGATCCGGTGCAATCCCAGCCCTGTTTCTAGTCCCAGCCCTACAATGTTGCCCCTCAATTCTTTGTTTTATTTTATTTATTTATTTATATATCACCACAAAATACAATTTAGGGCGGTTGCCCCATTTACATTGTACCAATACCTAGTAATTACTATTGAGTAGGTAGGGTAAAAAAGAAAATTACATTTGAAATATTTTTTAAAATATGGAAAATGAAATAAGATTAAAAAAAAGAAACAGCGCTTAAGAATTCCTGTTGCCCAAGAAGTGAGCCCTGAGAGCAGTGGGTGAAGGCCACGATCTCAACTGCAATGGAAGCAAGTTCCACAGCCTTGCACCCGCCACAAGGAAGGAGTTATGAAAGTGACGAGATGTTGAATGACGTTGATTAATAGTGACTGAACGATTAGAGGAAGATAATTTGAAGAAGTCGCGGAGGAAAAAGGGATTTTTAATCTATCGGGATGAAAGAGTTTTAAAATTTGTGAGACACACCTCCATTCGAAGAACGAGGAGAGGTTTGTTCCCAAAACGAAAGATTTATCAGTGGGATCCAGGTGGCCTCTTGATCTCCTCCCCAAAACATAGCGCGTACAGGAGTTGAGAGCAACCTCCAAACGCCTCAAAGATGACGCATCAATTGAAAGGCCAAACAAAATGTCACAATAACTAAAAAAGGGAACAATAAGAGCCCTAATCAACCTGAGACGCATCATCGGAGAAATGAAAAAACCAAGCTTAAAAAGGGAATGAGGTGCACCATAGATCCTCCTACAGACAGCTGAAACCTGGTGATCCCACGATAGGGTGCAGGAGAGAAAAACTCCCAAATTTTTCACTACACAAGAATACGGAATTACCGATCCATTGATCATGATAGGTGGCAATGATGTAGTAGGAATACACTCCTTGAAAAATGCAATTGCCTGCGACTTCTTAGGGTTAATGTTAAGCTGATTTCTTTGAAACCATTCATGGATAGAATGAAGTTCAGAATTGATAAGAGAGATGGTATTATGCAACAGAGTAACAGGGCACTGAATAAAAAATTGAAAATCATCAGCAAATAGGAAAAAAAGATGAATGTTTTAAAGATTCTGAAATATCATTAATAAACAGAGATAATAGTAATGGCCCCAAGACGGATCCCTGAGGAACTCCTGTCCTGTTTGTTGAAGTGGACATCATTTTTAGTCTGAATAAACTATTGATTTATTTTATTGCAGTGTTCTGTAACATGTGGTGAGGGCATTGAATGGAGGGACGTGCTATGCAGTGATCCTGAGTTGGGTTGCGATGAAATCACTAAGCCAGAAAGTTCAAGGACTTGTAATTCTGGTGTGTCATGCTCACCTCCTGGTAAGTGTGTAAATGTCTCTCTATATTAAATATGTCTGTGTCTAACATATATTAACTGTGATGATCCCAAATGGTAGGGTAGGTTTGGGTAAGGTGAAGGATAGAAGAGATGTGCTCCCTAGGAGTCTTTTCTGGTCACTAGCGCCCCGCGGTTATCACCACAGCAGGCATTAGTTGGAGAGGAGGCTAGCATCCCGCGGTTATCACCACAGTGAGTGCTAGCAGGAAGGGAGGCGTCCCGTGGTTATCACCGCAGCAAACACCGGGAAGAAGGAGGCTAGCGCCCCTTGGTTATTACCACAGCAGGTGCTAGAGGGAGCACCCCGTGGTTATCACCACAGCAGGCACAAGTAAGAGTGAGAAGGGGTGCAGGTCGAGTGAGAGAGAAGTTGTGGGTAAGGGCGAGATCAGTTGAATGAAGAGCTGGGTGCGCCAGTCGTCATTATAAGGACCTCCCTCCTCCCCCCCCCCCCCCCTCCAATGACAGTTATGGCCGTTCAGGATCGTTGGGGAGCTCGATGGAGGGGACCCTTCTAGTCCCTTTCCCAAGGCGTCATCCCAGCTCGTCCTTCTCTTTGTTTATTTGGTTAAATCTTGTATTACATAGGAGCGTAATGTTTGAGGGGTACCAGGACATTAACGATACCCCTTGACCTTGAACAAAACTCTACAAACTCTTCCTTTCATCATTCTGGTGTTTTCATAGTTCATTAGTGTGGTGGCATGGTGTGCTAATAGCGAATCATCTACTTGTGTTGTTACACTTTTGGCAATTTTAGAAATTGAAACATTCAAGACTGAATAATGATATTTAAACGACGGTCACAACCACTGGTTGGTCACAACTCATAGGTAGAACAAATCGATGCCAGGCTGTGGAGTTGGAGACAGGTATCGTTGATCCAAGGTATTGGTACCTACCTACTTAGTTGGGTCATTGAGTTAAGGGTTCAGGATATTGGTGTTGCTGTCGACAAATTTAGGAGAGAAATAATTTGTACGAATGCGTTTACCATCTAATAATTTATTATTGTGAAAACTTTCATTCCAAGACATGTACACCTACTTACAGTTTCCACCCACGCCGTGACCGCTTGTCCACATATCATTAGGTTATTTGAGTTATTGATGCGGTGAGATAGCTCGATAGCCTCCATAGCGTGGAAAATATGTAGAAGGATTTTGACGCAAGGGTTTGAATATTAAAGGGGGTGAGGAAATAGGACCCCTTATAAAGGTCCCTCATAACATCTCGATTATTTAGAACCCAAAATAATCTAAAGCTCTTGAAAATATTGGGTTAATCTTGAAAGGGAAAATAGCTTTATCTGTATTATCAATTTTATATTAAGGAGGTTCTTCGCATAGATAAGGGGTAAAGGGTAAGAGGAATGGTATGCAAATCAGATTCTATTAAGAAAAGGCAAACATTGTGTGATAACGATAACCCACCTAGGAAAGTGGTGGCTGGACTGATTGGTTGGTGGGTTCTGGTTGGTTAGTGGGTGGACCAGGGTAGTGACTCTACCTCTCCACCTCACTTCTCCTTCGCGCTTGTAGGATGGAGTTCTGACGTCACACCACAACTCCAGACCTGGAAAACCATTTGAGATATAAACAAATTCGAACTATCAGTGTAATATTGACAGTTTTTTAAATTATAACATTTAGTATTCATTATTAAAAAATTATCATTTCTTTCCTTAGACAGCTCTGGGCCAACCATGGATGTTGATGACACTATGATGAGAATTCTGCAGCCCTATCCCCCCTTCAGACCTATTGCAGAACGACTTGTAGGGGACCCCATCCTTTCTTCATTTGCATCATCAGAGCCTAAGTGAGTTTTTTCCATAGTTTCAGTACCTAATCATAGGCTGTGGTACTGCAGTCGGAATTCTTTTAGTTTTGGCTATTGCATTAGAACAAGTTTTTCCCCCCTTTTCATGAGGGCCAAATATTCAATTCAAAACCACCTGATGTGTAGAATAGCGTTTATATTGGGTTGCATGGAAGGGGATGGCCATAAGGCCTCCTGCTGGCGGACTATTGCAAAAAAGAAATTAGAATGCACTAGTTTTGGCTCATGGATTATTAAGATAGGTACCTACATACTGACTAATTTCAGTCTATTACAGAGCGGATTGAAATTATAAACAGCAGCCTTTTTGTAATAAATTAGTAAAATCTGTGTAGTTCTAAATGGTTAAATACAAGTCCTACTCCTAGAGGAACATGATAATCACTCCTGCACCCGAAAACATAGTTATCTTGTGACATTCACATACCCATAACGTACCTGAGCATGTTCAGCTTTTACGGCAAGAGAGGGTTTGCTGAGGCATTTTAAGATGCTGATAATATTGCCAAAGATAATAATTTAGGTTATGCTGAGGACCCTGTGATAATTGTGAGCAGATTCCAGAACCTGCAAGCCATACTTGCTAGATAGGGTAAATACAGTGGGTACTGAAGTTAGTTTGATGATCTACATAATTATTATGTTATATTAGGCCAGGTTTATGGCGGTTTGCTTAGTTGGCAATGTATTACCGGAGTCCACTGGATTGCTGGAGGGGGTGGGATTGTCTTAAGGACTTTGGAACTGTGGTGAATATCAAGTGGGAGACTCATGTAGGTTGAAACCGGAGTGGAATTGCTCAGACAAGGAGAAGTTTCCTCGAACTTTGCTCTTTGCTCTGTCATGGTTTCTTTTGAGGTTTGCTGCTGGCTGTTTGTTACATTTGATCGCACCTTACAGAGTAGAGACTTGGACACTTGAGACAGACTCCATGAATAAGTTTGAGGCATTTGAGATGTGCAATGCAAAATGTTTTGTACAGTTCCTATGATATAGGTTTGCTGCCTTCTCATGAAGGAAAGTCTTAGGACAGAATAGAACCAATCTAATAGCAGGCTCGTCATGTTCACAGATCAGTTGTCAATAATTAGGTGTGTTTCAGTAGGAAGGGAACTAAATTAGTTTTCAGAGGAAAGCAGAAAACCCTGATATTTCTGTTTGTCCTGTTGGCAGCCCTCCGCTTTCCCTGCCAGAGAGGCCGCCATCAGGATATTTGTCAATCGTCTTCATCATTACCATTGTTCCGCGTCCAAGTGAACGTATGTTGTCGCATAATATTTATTTTTCTCTCGTCGAGTAGCAGTGCTTTTATTCTGAAATTATTATTCGCCCGTCGATTCGCGATCTATAGAGTCGGTTGCGAGTGAGCAATGTATTTCCGCAGTGGCTTGAGATGAAAACCCTTTGAAGATGATCCTTCAAGCCCCCCCCCCCCCTCCCCAATTGAGGTTAAGGAGGCGACTTGTCAGGATCTTATCGCTCCTTATTTGCTGTCTGATTGCCAAAAGCTCCAACACGGGTGGTTACGGAAGAATGAGGAGTACCCGTGACTTCTATTTATATTTTTAAATGAAAGCCACAAATTTAAGGGACTTATCTGGGCAGGAGCGGAAATACTCTAGGACCATTGCTGGGTCCCACATCGATTGGTAGTGTGCCCTGGTAAGAGCAACCTAAATATTGAAGGCACGAAGCATGGAACATCCCTGTTTCTACCCAAATCTTCCCCCGACAATAACGCCAAGGCCAACAGAGAGTACTGAATGATGAAAATGCTGCGTGGTAGTATCCAGCAAGTATTGCACCCGTTAAGTAATCCATTAAGTACTGGAAAAAAAATACTAGCGGAGCGCACATGTCCGACACTGCTCAAGTTCCGATGTTTTCCTTCCCTGGTGATGTCCCAACATTGACGCACCGTTTGAAAGGGAATCCATGCCTCCAGAATGGACGTGCACGGCAGGTTCAAGCCTTTGCAAGAATCCTGAGGCTGATTTCGGCCATTTGGCACTGTTAGTGCTGAACCACATGTCAATGCCGAAACCACTTCAACCTTCCTGCGCTACTTTGGAACTTCCTGACTCACTAATGAGGAGTACCTACCTATGACTTCTGTTTATATTACTAACCCATTTTTAAATTAAAGTAGGTTCCATTCTAAGAATTTTGAGACCAACCGCACTCTCCTACGATGAATAGTTTTTTTTTCTATGAGCTTTCAAAGTTTTATTCAACGAGTGACGTCATTGCACCCCTCCCACCTGGGCGGGACCCCCCTACCCAGTATGACGCCACTCGTTGCCGAAATTTCTAAAGCTCATAGAAAAAGAACTATTCATTGTAGTAGAGTGCAGTTGGTCTCAAAATTCTTAGAATGGAACCTACTTTAATTTAAAAATGGTTAAGTAATAAAAACAGAAGTCATGGGTACTCCTCATTAGTGAGTCCGGAAGTTCCAAACTAGCGCAGGAAGGTCGAAGTGGCGTTGGCATTGACATGTGGTTCAGCACCAGCGGCGCCACATGGCCGGAATCAGCCTCAGGATTCTTGCAAAGGCTTACACCTGCCGTGCACGTCCATTCTGGAGGCATGGATTCCCTTTCAAATGGTACGTCAATGTTGGAATGTCACCAGGGAAGGAAAACATCGGTCCTGAGGGGTGTCGAACATGTGAGCCCAGTACTATTTTTTTCCAGTACCTACTTGCTGGATACTACCTCGCAATCATTTTCATCATTCACTCACCGTTCCGCCTTGGCGTTACTGTCGGGGGAAGATTTAGGTAGAAACAGGGATGTGCGGCGGTTCGTGCCTTCTATATTTAGGTTGCTCTTACCAGGGCACACTACCAATCGGTGTGGGACCCAGCAATGGTCCTAGAGTATTTCCACTCCTGCCCAGATCAGTCCCTTCAATTTGTGGTAAGGAAACATAACAGTTTTACGATTGCTAGCATGGGGCCAGAGGATGCAGATCTTGTAGGCTTTGCTGCTCTGGCATATTAAGGCAGGTGTATATACGTGGGGCAGTTCTAGGCCCCCTCCACTAGGCATGCAGTGGTCATGGTGGCGGCATGTAGAGGGGTGTCAGTGGATGTGGTTTTTGCAGCAGCGCGTTGGTCCACCCGGTCTAGGATGTTTCATCAAGCTTATAAGAGGCCCGTTGTTTCACAGAGGGATTTTTATCTTAACAATGCCTTGCTCGTCCTGTCCGGCCTTCAATCTCTTTCAGTCTGCTCAACTTTTAGTTCTGCAAAACAGCTGTGTTATGGCCATATTTGTTTAGTTCATGTTTGAGCTTCTTCTTCGAAACTTTAACTCTGCAAAGCAACAGTTTTATAGTCGTATTTGTTTAGTTCATGTTTGAACTTCCTCTTCGAAACTTCTAATTCTGCAAAGCAACTGTTTTATGGCCATGTTTGAACTTCATCTTCGAAACTTCTAATTCTGCAAAGCAACTGTTGTATGGCCGTATTTGTTTAGTTCATGTTTGAACTTCATCTTCGAAACTTTTAATTCTGCAAAGCAGCTGTTGCATGGCCGTATTTATTTAGCTCATGTTTGAACTTCATCTTCGAAAATTCCAATTCTGCAAAGCAACTGTTTTATGGCCATATTTGTTTAGCTCATGTTTGAACTTCATCTTCGAAACTTCTAATTCTGCAAAGCAACTGTTGTATGGATTTGTTTAGGTCATGTTTGAACTTCTTCATCAAAACTCCTAATTCTACAAAGCAACTGTTGTATGGCCGTATTTGTTTAGTTCATGTTTGAACTTCATCTTCGAAACTTCTAATTCTGCAAAGCAGCTGTTGGATGGCCGTATTTGTTTAGCTCATGTTTGAACTTCATCTTCGAAAATTCCAATTCTGCAAAGCAACTGTTTTATGGCCATATTTGTTTAATTCATGTTTGAACTTCATCTTCGAAACTCCTAATTCTACAACACAACTGTTTTATGTTCTTGTTCATCTTTGAAACTTTTAATTTCGCAGAACAACTGTTTGGTCGTCATACTTGTTTAATTCATGTTTGTTTATTATGTGTTTCATTGTCTTGTTTAAAATGGACTCAGTCTTTTTGGGGAGGTTCCCTCTACAATCCTTTACGCCAGTAATTGTCAAGATACATTCCTTATCAGAGGCGGATCGGGCCTTCGGCCCTACAGGCGCCGGTCAGTCGGCTTCTTTTTTTTCCCCAAAATTAAGAATTTATTTTGGAAAGAAGAAAATTACCTATGGAATAATGAAGCAAAAACAGTAGTGGGGAGAACCGGGAGACAATGGACAGTTTTTGCTCAAATTCAAACTCTCAGCTCCCTGTGGCTTAGAAGAAATCAGTTTCGTTTTTTCTGATGCGGTCGTATCCCGTCAACTGTTTGAAAAAGCTCCTCAGCGCCTTTTTAAAATAAAGAAGCAGTCAAAATTTACGTTTTTCCAAAGATACTTTTTTGTCCATTGTCTCCATCAGCACGGGAGGCAATGGACATGGTATAGCGAGTCATTGGACGTATTACAAAAATGGATATTTCATTACTTTATTGAATGGAATCACTGTTAATTTCGTTCTTCAATATCACCGAAACTTGGGTGGTTACCACGATAATCCTATTCATTAACGTGAGTTAACATCAACTCTGTTTAGTCTTGGAAATAATCAGTTATTCACAGGCAGGGAAAGAACAAAGCAAAAGCTTTAGCTTTCATGCTTCAGGCTTTTCCTAATGAACAGACTTGTTTGAAATAACTTATTTGCATGACGAGAAGCTAGGAACCACAAAAATAGCTCCATTTCTTCGAAAATCCGCCAAAAAAAACTACAAGCTAGGTAAAAAACGCTGCAAAGTCCTTGACATGGGTCTATTACTCTATTGGACATACGTACAGAAATGTTGGCTGTTCATTTATTGTTTCTTTCATGTGAAATAATTGAACTTAGCTATTTCTGATGGTTTCCACCAATTTTGGCCCCAAAAACACGAATTAGGTACGCTCCTTTTGGTTTATTATTCTGTGAATAATACACTATGTAATAGCTCGGCAAAAAAATTTTATAACACCTCCTCAAAATTTTTTCTTTTAAGTACGTTTCAAGGTGCGTAGATTCCAAAACTGCGGTGTCCGTCCGCCGTATTACGTGTACCGGCTTCATTTTCGGTCTAAAAAAGTCGTTCTTTCGCACACATGCTCCATTTGGGCCCTAGTTGTGTCCCGAAACTTTGCAGCGAGATCGGAATATACCCAGGGGTGTTATGAGTGAAAATGGGTATAAAAATAGGTACTTTTTGTGTTTTAGTAACATGAGCTTTTGAGGTATTGTTTTCTATGTTTCTGGGACGAGAAGACTGAATATGAATTCGGTTTTGACAAATGAGTGGAAAATTGAGGTTCTAAGGAACTTCCAGCCTTAAATTTACGTTAAATTTTGGCCTGAAATCGTTTTTCCGCACAAAATTCGGGTCCCGATGTGGGAACGCATTTCGGTCCTAGCTGTGCTCCAAAACACAGCAGCCCGATCGGCATACACCCAGGGGTGATACGGGAGAAAAATGAGTGTAAAAATAGGGGTTTTCGAAGGATTTTTGAGGTTTTAGTGAACATGAGCTTGTGAGGTATCGTTTTCCATGTTTTTTAATGCGAGAAGACCGAATATTAGGTTTATTTTGACGGAAGAGTGAAAAAATGAGGTTTTAACGAGGGTTAAGCTCCCGAAATTCATTTTTTATGAGTCAAAAACATGAGAAATTTCTGAAATCACCATAGATTTGTATAATAACACTAGAAGTAGTATCAACAGGTGAATCAAGACGATTAAATGGTACTATCAATGATCAAAAATAATCTGTTGAAAGGAAAAGCCGAGCCTAATTCGTGTTTTTGGGGGCCAAAACTGGTGGAAATCATAAAAAATAGCCATTTCACACATGAAAGAAACAACAACATGAAAGAAACAATAAATGAACAGCCAAAATTGCTGTACGTATGTCCAATAGAATAATAAACCCATGTGACAAGGACTTTGTAGCGTTTTTTTTTTTTCAAATGATCTTGGATTATTGGTAGTGCCATTCAATCGTCTTGATCCACGTGTTGACACTTTTTCTAGTGTTATTATACAGATTAATTGTGATTTTAGACGATTTCCCAGGTTTTTGACTGAAAAAAAAAAAATCAATTTTGGGAACTGATTATTTCGTAGAACCTCAATTTTCCACTCTTTGGTCAAAATCGACTTCATGTTCGGTCTTCTTGTCCCTAAAACCGTGGAAAACGATACCTCAAAACCTCATGTTACTAACATGTTACGAAAACACAAAAAGTACCTATTTTTATACACATTTTCACTCATAACATCCCTGGGTATATTCCGATCGGGCTGCAAACTTTCGGGACACAACTAAGGCCCAAATGGAGTATATTTGCGAAAGAACGAATTTTTTGGACCAAAAATGAAGCCGGTACACGGTACACGTGACACGGCGGACGGACATTGCAGTTTTGGAATCTACGCACCTTGAAACGGAAAAGAAAAAATTTTGAGGGGGTGTTATAAAAATTTTTTGCTGAGCGAATACATACGTTATTATTCACAGAATAATAAACTAAAAAAGCCATGAAAAAATTACCAGAAAATAAGAAGAAAAATTAAGCATCCCATTAGGAAAAAAATAGGAAAAACATTTTTATACCAATAAGAATTGTATCCAATCATAAAACCCGTGAATGAAAACAGCAATGAAAAAAAGTAAAAAAGGTCTTGAATGTAAAGTTAGGATTAATCCCTTCCAGCATTGCCGGCGCGATGGCTGTCCTCCTAGGGAAGGATCAGAATTTGTTCCAATCATTTTGCTCAAGGCTTCCCATTGCCTCACTGCCTTGGGTAGTGATGAGGGGGAGCTGGGATTTGAACTCACCACATCAGTAGGTAGTTGCTTGTCCCAATTTCAGCTGGGATAGAGTGTGCTTAAATGAACATGACTACACTGGTACAACTCTTTAATGTAAACAAAAAACCCTTAATGTGGATAGAAACCATAAAAACTCAGGCATTTGAAAAGGCAAAACCTCATTTGAAATTTCAACCTATACCAATTTGACGATTGCTGATTTTACTCTCTGTGAAAATCACAAGCGGTGCGTGGGGTCTGAAAACGGTGGGGCACCAAACCAGAGCACAAAACCAACAGGTATGTCTACAAAATACCCCAAGGCAGCAGCACCCTTCCCTTATTTACTGGTTGAGTGATATTCAGCAAAGCTTATATATTTTAATCAACACTCTATCGTCATACGACAACGTCGACAATTTCTAATGGAAATTAGCCACCAAATTCATGTGTTACAAAAATATAGTAAACTAAAATACAACAAAACAATGACCCATCGGCCGGTACCTACTTGAATGGAGAAGTTGACTAGAAGCTAGGTAGTTAGTTATCTGTGTGTTGACACTGATCAATCCACAAACAGCCAACAGGACAAAACGCACGTAGGTACCACAAATACAAATCTGTCATCAGAACC
This sequence comes from Leptopterna dolabrata, assembly GCA_954871275.1. Taxonomy (NCBI): domain Eukaryota; kingdom Metazoa; phylum Arthropoda; class Insecta; order Hemiptera; family Miridae; genus Leptopterna; species Leptopterna dolabrata. Next base: position 3,395,847 of record OX940974.1, on the reverse strand, counting down.
AGAACAAACTCAAAACACGCAAAATTTCACGCAAAAAAAAAATGAACACTGACAGACTGAGAAAGGGAATGTGATTCAGTGAAGTTCTCAACTTAATTGTCATCTGTAGATGTCGAACATAAGCTGATGTAGGACATGTGATTCAGACAAAACAAAACAAATCAGAAGAAGAAGCATCTCGTATCGAGATGACCAACTGAATCGAAGGGATCGAATCGATTGTGAAATGAACGATTTTGGGGTTGAAATTAGATTACGGAGCAGGGGCCCAAAGTGGGCGTGGTGAACAACATTTTTACTCGACTGAGCATGTGCAGATGGGCCACTTTTCTCAGTTGCCATGGCGACACTAGGTACCAGGACCTAGACAGAACATACCTTCCAGTTTCAGGAGCCTAGGTTTCGATTTCGATTGCAGGACATCGATTACTGTCGCTTTTTCCCGATAACATGCTTGGTCTATGGAGCTAACATTAAGGAACCACCATGGATGCTCCACTAGAATATTGAATACCCATAGCCAGAGAACTCTGGCGTGTCACTGTTGAACTTCGTGAAAAATGCTAGGTAAAGTGTACGGAGGGAAATTCAAATGCCAACTGAACAATGGTTGGCCTTTTTTACTCTAGTGTTTTTTGGTGCCGGGGCAGTGGCCCAAGTGGCCTTATGGACGCAACGCCCCTGGTCAAAAAAGAGGATCAGTCCAAATGAAGTTATCAAAACCATTTTTTTTAAATCCATATTTCAGATGTCAGTTCTTTTTTGTAGACTCAGGGCATTTTTTTCTGGAAAGGAACAAGTTTTTGTTTAATTTTCATCAAATGAGGGAGAGATTTGACACTGCGGTAGACAATGGACAAAGTGTTCACAGTCTCCTTTAGAGGAAGAGTTTCAGTAATCATAATTTTATATCAGTTAACCGCAAAATTTGATGGAAATCACACCTTGACATTCTTGCAGTGTACCTTTGAAATCTATTGCATGCTTCAGTTACAAAATAACTGTCTACCTTACATCAGGATGATGTAAGTTAGACGAAATCTGCACTAGGAAATATATCATATTTCGAATATAGCAAATATAGGAAATATAGCATATTTCGTCATCAATAGATGATGACGAAATCTGCACTAGGAATGTCTCGGGACAGCTCGATGTTAAGCATGGGTACCAACCTTATTTTCCTCTATTTCTGGTTACAAAGTTACACTTCCCCTCCCCCCCCCCCCCCCATGACTGTGACTATGAACGGTTCTATCCTGTCGTTCTGTTGTTCGATTATCAAGGTATCATGCTTTCTTTGATTGCACTTAGTTAGTTTGAAGCGGCTTGTTGAAATAATTCCATTTTCTTTCGAGGTTTTGAGCCATTTCGTTCCTTCTCTTCTGAATAATACGCAAGTTGTGTTTCGTTTTTAATTCATCATTAGTTAGTGAGTATAATAATAGTTTGTGTTTGATTCCTAATAGTTTTTTATTCATGATAAGTAGTTCATAAAAGACTTTTGATTAATTCATTTTGATTTTGATTCATTCATTCATTATGAGTTGTAATAGTTTTTGATTCATTATGATAATAATAGTTCGTTTTTGATTCATCGTTAGTTAGTGCGTAATAATTTGCAGTTATGAGTAAGGATTTGCGAACAGACGTACAGACACAAGATCAGATTCGTTAAGAAAGCTTTAAAAAGCAAAATGCGAGTGGATTTCTTCATTTTGGAGGACAAAAATGTTTACTCGTCTTCAAAAGTGATCACCAATCTTCCGCAGTGGTTGACTTGGAAGCAAAACAAAGAAGTACGTAGGTATATATACCTATTTGTATATATACCTATTGGTATATACAGGGTGTTTCTTAAGTAGTGAACCACCCTTTCTAACTACGTTATTTTCAGGAAAATGAAAAAAAGCTTCTAAAGTAACCCCCCTTCATTTTTTACAATGAATTCAAATATCTCATTCCCGCACTTTGCACATGCGCAGAAACATGCGCAATTGACACCAACTTCGGTTTTTCAAATGGGTACCCTAATTTTTTATTGCAGATTCAGATTCTACGTAAAATTTCATGAACATTTGACCCCTCAATCGATGAATTTGACTGCGCAGAACCTGTTCTGCGAGCGTGCAAAGTTGCTCAGCTGCCAAATTTCGCAAAACTTGGCGTCTAGTAATCCCCAAGTGTGGCACATGATTTTTCATTGTTTTTCAACGCTGATTCACATGGTGCTATCCGTTTTTTGATTTGACTCGATTTGAACGAAATAATGGCCAAAAGTCGGTTATTTTGTACGAAAAAAAAAAAACGTGTTTTGAGGCGTGTGTTTGCACATGAATTACATAATTTGCTATTCCCATCCTCTCTTCCAGTCTCAACAGAAGCGAAGGAATTTGTAAAATAAAATAATAATACCTTGCAGCTGCACCTGAAATTACATAATCCGTTCTAAAAGTGGTCCTCGTTTTCCTCCGTTCAAATCGAACTCGGTCCCTCGTGTCTCCACTTGATGACTGTTGAACCTTTCCAATATGCGAGCAAGTGACTGCATGTCTCATATTATCGCTCAGATCAAGTTATTTGCACTCTGGGAGGCCCAATAGTTAGGTTTAATCTACTTCTCGTGCAAACTATTTTTCTCAGTTTCAAGCCCTCATAGCCGGTTCCAAGCCCGAGTTTCGCAAGGGAGAGGAAAAATAAATTTATAAAAAATATTTTGGTTCGAGTAGGTAATTAATTCATGTGCAAACACACGCCTCAAAACACGTTTTTTTTTCGTACAAAATAACCGACTTTTGGCCATTATTTCGTTCAAATCGAGTCAAATCAAAAAACGGATAGCACCATGTGAATCAGCGTTGAAAAACAATGAAAAATCATGTGCCACACTTGGGGATTACTAGACGCCAAGTTTTGCGAAATTTGGCAGCTGAGCAACTTTGCACGCTCGCAGAACAGGTTCTGCGCAGTCAAATTCATCGATTGAGGGGTCAAATGTTCATGAAATTTTACGTAGAATCTGAATCTGCAATAAAAAATTAGGGTACCCATTTGAAAAACCGAAGTTGGTGTCAATTGCGCATGTTTCTGCGCATGCGCAAAGTGCGGGAATGAGATATTTGAATTCATTGTAAAAAATGAAGGGGGGTTACTTTAGAAGCTTTTTTTCATTTTCCTGAAAATAAAGTAGTTAGAAAGGGTGGTTCACTACTTAAGAAACACCCTGTATACCTATATCTATCACAAGAATAGAATAGTAGGGACTGTGGTTAATTCTGTCATAGCCAAAGTCAAATGATTGACAATTTTAGTAGGTACCTACTCAGTAATATTGAAGTGGGTAGGTAGGTAGTAAGGATAAGCAGTGCATCATCTGAGGTAGGTAGGTGCCTACAATACACAGGTCGTATCGATTCGTGTGGGCCCGACTTATTTCTAGCCTAGATTAATGTTATTTATAATGTTTCTGTTCGGGGTGTGTCAAGTGACAAACCAGAACTAATGACTGCGTTCAGCTTGTGATCCTAGCAGCATTGATGACTGAGTTGATGTGTTTTCACCAGGGCCTAATTTACTCGCCCGGCTGTGCATTTGTGGGAGCTGTACAACTGTTTCGTCCTTCTCTTTGGATTGCATTTATAGCAGTAGTCGCTATATTTATCATGAACGCAGGATAAAGCAGTTTTCTAATCATATTAAAACACTATCGGATACCCACCTGCTGCGCTATGAAGCGAAAATTCGTATTTGTGAAGGGGGCACCAATCTAGTGAACATCTCAAATGTGAGGAGAGGAGATTTACGTATTAATTATCTAGTGCTTGGGTGCGATTTCTTCACAATGAAGCAACTAAAAAGCCCTTGAAGCCCATGATTTTTTTGACACCAAGGCTTATAAAGAAGGTCGCCATGAAGAGAATATCGCCACTTCAATTTTTGGCCTCTAGAAAGCTTAGGAAAAACTTGAATGTCTACGCATAAGATTGACAAAATCCTTGGATCGCTTTTTTTTTTTTTTTTTGTTATAAGCCTCCTCGCAACTAACTCCTACTCCTCCTCGCCTACTAACTCCTAGGCAAATAATACAATCTAGAATGCCTAGGAAATTACTGAATCTACCGTATTATCTACAAAATCATCAGCTGGAAAATAGTCTCCACAGGGAGGAATCCATGCTACCCAATCTCTCATCAATTCAATCAGCCTTTTTTCGTGTACTTGGGTATTCATTTTTTGACCACAGGTACCTATCTACTCTACTGACTTGTTTATCATTTTCAAGGTCTAGAGCTTCTAAGGGGATGAGAGTCCTCTACTTTGCTCGATTTTTTCTGAAGGTTTTCGATCGATGGCAGGCCAAACAACTCCCTTCCTGTTGCCATTAGCTTGAACGATGTACATTGCGCATTATGAGCATTGTGTTTGCACAGAAAGATTTGAGCAAAATTCGTTCGTTTCCCTAATAGAAACTCGTTAAACCAAGGCTGAACAACAAAGCTGATGTGGACCTTGATGGCAGATGCCTCAGTGTCAGCTGTTACCAACCTCTTGCTGGCCAATCATGACGTCACGTCGATACCACCTACACAAAGGGTTCTCCTGAATCTCGGGATGAACGGTGACTCAGCATTCTGCACCATGGAACAGATACGACAGCGCTACTAGCGGACTCTTCACATAACAGCTTAACATGGGGCTGTCCCGAGACACTCCTAACCAGCACTCACTCTACTTCAAAAGTTCTTTCCCTCCTCATCATTTTATAACTTACTTATCAGAGGAAGAAGTTGATGTGTCTCCTTCGTTTTGGTGCTCAAGACTTCCCATTCCCATACCCCAACCCACGCCATGACGGACATAACCACGAAATGTACTTAGCTCTGTCCACTGTCTACTCCTGCCCATTGTCTTCCGGTTCTGACGGCTCTGATCTGGATAGAAAGAGCTTCTCTAGAAATATTTTGATTTTGCACTATCACATTGAGAATTTCTTCTTGGGTTTACAATGATTTGCATAGAACAGACTGAGCAATATTCCTAGTTGGATGGCACATTTTGATTGACTAATTTAAGTAGGGCATCAATTTTTTAAAATAATTTTGGCCTTAACTATAACACTAAGAGCCCAACGTTGACTTAACCCCGAGGCGATTGTAATATGAACGACACAACAGCTGGTGAGCCGATACAGACTGATTTGAGTCATATTTTTACTCGAGCGTGGATCCTGAAAATGATCACCATAAACAGCATCCTCATCACGATCACAGGCCTATTCCTTATGTATTTATGAAGATCCATTCGGGACCTGACTATTTTTATCCTTATGTCCTACAAACTAATCACTCGCGATGAAATCATGGAAACCCATTTAAAAGAAAAACGGAGTTAATAAAAGGTTGCCTATTTCCACTAATACACTATAATACGTTATTGTTTGTTACTGATGATGGTTTGATCACCAAAACCGTGTATTTTTCGTGTATTAGTAGAAATGGACAACCTTTTAATAATTCCGTTTTTCTTTTCTGATATTCTATTTACTCCTTTAATCGCCTTGCTACTAAGTGAATTCTACTGTACTTTTACTTCTGATGAATTATTAACTTTTTATAGGTTTGTTTTTGTAAGTAAGTTAGGTAATGTCTCAAATTTGATTTGTTGTTTTTTTTCCTCGGAGGAACCACCAATCGAATGGAGAAAGTCTAAAATATCTACTGTGCTTTTCATTACATGCCAATTTCGTTATTAATTGGTAAGGAGGTAGAATTTGGTCGCAGCTAATGCCAGAATATGAAGGGTAGTTGAGTACTTACGCCTCCCTCTGCATTTTTCAATAATAATTAATTGATTGCTCGCTTGTTTTGATTGATCAATAGAAATATTTCTTATAGGATTCATCTGGAATGGTTCTCTCCTCATCCTTAAGCCTCATACCAGGGGAATGTGGGTCTAGGAGCAACACCAATGTTGAATCTGTACCACAGAAGTTTGCTGTGGTACAGTTTATTTGAAGTCTGCTGAATTATATTGGTTCTAGTTGTGCAACCAAGGAGCTTGAATTACTTACAAACTCTCCCATGGTTCGATTTAGTGTCGTAGATTGAGTGGTAGATATTGGATTTCATTATCTTCTTCTCTCAGTCGTTAGGCAGTCAGACTGAAGATATGTGGATAATAGGCAAGTTAATATTCAGGCTAAACGCATATCACACTAAAGTACCTCTCATATAAATGAGGTGGTTGGTTGTTGCTCAGTAATGAGACACCCCTTACTCATGTTGGGTGTAGCCTAATATAGCTCTTACTGATTACACAGATGAGTACACTCTTACACATGATATCTATACACTTCATTTTTCAGACCTGCCTCTATTCGAATGTTCTTTGCGTGTGGATGGTTGTTTGTAAGGTAAACAAATGATTTGAAGTTCACCGTTCCGCACGAAAAATTTTTCTTACGTACATTTTATAACATCATTCATTGAATCATTTTAGTATCTAATATTATTCACATTCATGAATCCGAGTTCCATACCAATCAGACAACCACATTGAAAAAAGTTGTTCCGCCTTCGAGATTAAAACTAAAATTTGAGTTCTTTCGCTAGAGAAAACAGTAGTAAACAGGCCCGGAAATTACCACCCAGGTTAAAGCTGATGGTTCCACTCGGTTTGAGTAGGCACACCTTCTTATGACCTGGTATGGATGAAGAAGAAAAACAAAGTTACACCCAAGTACTAACTTGTTATTGTAATTTTAACTAGCCTTATTAACGATCTACTCTGTCAACTATGAAGATGGCGTTTTATGAGCGATAATCTGACTGTTATTATGTCAAACAGTTATTTTCAACCGGCTTCTCATGAATCGTCCTGGATGATTGATTATTATTTTTGATCGATTCATTTTTGATAATTAGTTCTGGTTATTAGAAGAAAAATCTGATCTACATAAATATGAAATTCTTGCTATATTTTCTTACCCCTTTATTTATGTGGCGCATAGCGTGAAAACCTTGTGATTTTTATTTGTCGGAAAAATGTCATATCTGTTGAGATAAAGAGTCAGTAGGGCGTCTGACATACCTGGAACAGTTTTGAGACAGTTTGTAATCGCATTCTCTCCAACATCTTATCGTCCGCATCAAAATGTTCTTCTCCGAGACGAACGAAGGAGGGATGAAGTCTATGGAATCCAATTATATGAAAAGATGTGTAAAAAATGCACTGCCCATTATTTGATTGACCTGGTTTTATAGGTTTGTATGTGGCCTATTACTTAGCTGTGTATATCCATGATATGAATAGTAGGTGGTTCTGGTAAAGTGAGGGAACAAATAATGAGCCCTCCTTGTACTACCAGGTCTTTTAGTGAGTTCCAGAAAAGATAGGTAAACTGTGGCATGCAGTGGGTTCATAATTTGTAGAACATGGTATGTTCTACAGAGTTTCGCCATAAAAATTCGGGTTGGGGCATTCTGATCCTAACTCCTATAAATTCCTGAAAACCGTCATACCGAGGGACTTGATTTTATACAATAAAAGATTAGTTTGTCGAGAAAAAAGTATTAAAATGTGGAGTTTAAATTCAAAAACTATGAGGTGTCATATAAACAAATAGATGTACACATGAGTATTTTTTGAGTAGCTGCGTACACCATTGAGAAAATTTGCTCATTTACGTCATGCCACATGACTGGAAGTTTTTTTTTTTTTTTTGCTCCAAATCCATTGGCACCAATCCGAGACCTGGAAAGTGGCTCACTATGTGTTTTGGAACACCGTAAAAACTTGAGGTTTCCTCTTATAACAAGTAGGTAGGTAGGTATTCTCCAGGTCATTCCATAGTTGGAAAAAATTTGGCGACTATTTAGAAAAAGTCAAATCCCACTGAACTGTACTGTACCTACAATTTTTTGAACGGCATTTCCATTCTTTCTGTTGTTCCTTGCTTGGTTAACTTACTTTTTGAACGACCCTCCTCTTTTTGAGGGATCTAAATACGTCCAGCAAATAAGTTAACTGGGTACATACCTACCCTAGAAAACTTGTTCTTTTTAACAGCGTTTTCAGGTTTGAGGTTATGAAAAATGTTCATCGATTATCAGTTTAGTTATTCTCGATTTTTGATGTAACTGTAGATAGGTTATATGGGTAGAGTAGCTACCTACCTATTGAGGTGAACTGATCACGAACTGACCTGTTTTGGTCTTTACCTACTGAAGCTGCATTCACATGGATGCGGAAAGTGCGGAAATGCGTAACGTGCGGAATCTGCGGAAAAGTAGTGGGGGGACCTGCGGAAGTGCGTAAAGTGCGGAATGTGTTCACATGGATGCGGAAAGGAGGTGCGGAAACTTCCGTTGCCTTGACAACGATGATAAACAAACCGGCTTTTTTCCCGCCCAGCTTCGCTCTCGCGCACATCGTTACTTCGTTTTCGCAGGGAGAATAAATTCGACAAAAATGTTTTTCCATTTAATTTTTTTAATGGTAATTATTCTGGGCAGGTACCTTGGCAGTGGAGGCATCTGCCAGACTTCCAACGACCATAAACCCCATATTTCGTTTCATTTTCTTTTTCGTTTCATTTTCCATAACCATTCATTTTCTGTATTTACCATTAAAATATTTTTTGTTCAAAACGTTTGTTTTTGCGTTGACAAGAGCCCTAAACGAAGGATCAAATGAGAACATTGAAACCTCAACCAAGTCTTCTGTAAAGTCACTGACAAGCTACACTCGTGCACTGTTAACTAGTAGGTAAACTAAACTCGATATAATACAACAAAACTCAGTATAATAATAATATAATTTTAAAAAATTGTTTAGGTATATTTTACAATAAGTAGGTATATATTACGAAAGTGGAAGACCTCACGTCGTGCCTGCAATCGAAAAAAAAAATTAATATTCTTTATTATTTACCACAATTATTTATTACCACATAAAAATAAGGGCACAGCCTCGTATGGTCTCGTATTCAACACAAACAAACATTATACATATACTTCATATCCAATGAAGGTAACTACCAACTTTGCTTGTTGGGATGAACTGCAAGTGGATATGGAAAGACCATACAGTAGAGGCTGATCCGTACTATATTGAGTAAAATAGGTAAAAGTAAGTTGGTACTTCATTTCACTTACGATTTGTATTGAGAACGACTGCGATCTCCTCCCACGACCGCTTCACCAACTCCCGATTCCGATGATTTGGAGACTTGGGGTCCCAAATCTCCCGTTTATCTCTCACCAGGTCAATTAAACCTTCGTTCAAATATATGTCTAGATGCATACTCATGGTAATGAGTATGCGAAGTAACGTTTTAGCGAAAAAACAAGAAACACGGTCAATAAAGACAACAATAAAAACAATAATGATGGACACGGGGGTGAGGGGGGGGGGGGGGGGGTGCGCAAAGGCATCGCGCACTCGTGCGGCGCGGGAAATATCAAAATCTCCAGTACGCGTACAGTCCGCTCCGAAAGTCGACCTGCGGAAGGAGTCCCCCCACTCGATCCTTTGCTCCAGCCAATCAGGTGGCGTTCCGCACTTTCCGCTCCGCACTTTCTGCATCCATGTGAACCTAGCTTGAGAAAGCTTCCGCTACCAACCAACCCCACCACCTACTAGTGGACTCAACTGTCTTCCAATTATTATTAACTATTTGAATCGTCATGTTGGATAATGTTTAATTTGGGCGTCGGTCTCAATCAAGTTTATTCATCATATAATTGAGCTGACCCCCTGGAATTTCCAATCTTATCATAGCTTCCATAATTTCATCTGTAGACCCTCATGAAAACCCCTATCATCTCGTAATACCTACCTGTCTGAAGTATCAAGTCATCCAGTTCATCCTGTTTGGACTCTCATTTTACATTAGGTAGTCTGATTCCCCTTCCCTTTTGCTTCATTAACTTTTTGGTGTATGTGAATCTTTGGAATCCACCTGTAAAATAATTTTTCCAAAAATACAATCCAAAAGTAAAATATACCACTTTAACAAAAAATTACGTCATGCGATCTACATGTGGTTTATTTATATAAGTATGTAAATGTTGAACCATGGTGGAAGAATTTGCGGTGTTTACATTGTACAAGTGCTTGAGGTTGGGTAATAGTTGTTACAGTCACCCTATTTTATTGATGCCGTCACTTGTAAATTTCAGTAGTTGGTTACTACCTACCTATGTAATGTTTTCAATTTGTTTGTCCCCACTTCACTCTTTTGGATGAAATGTTTAAAGCTCTTCTTTCGACTAAACGCTTAATACACACGCTCTGTAGAACTTGTGGCACTACCTATATATACCTAGTTGGAAAATGTAACGTTTTCTCCATATTTAACTTTATGCACGAACCTTGAGCAATTGACCTATGTTCTTGCGATTGAATTGTTTGAATATTGAGATCATTCTTAGGTTTGCCAAGCGCTGAAACTCCATCACATAATAACATGTCTACCTCAGTTCTTCTTCAGTACAGCTTGTTTCTTCTTTTTTTGACACCTCTCCCTTATTCTCAGCACAGATTTTCTTAATCTCTTGATAATATTTAATATAAGCGACCGCAACTCTTGATTAAAGCCTACAAGTTGTCTGGTTTGTTTATTTCTTCATCTGGAGGTAGTTAGGTAGGTACCTACAAGTAGGTATAGATTGCATGCAGTTGTTTCACAGCACAATGCTGAAGCTCTAATTCGTGTTATTTGCATTATTAAACTGAATTGTCTGTAATAAAATGTTAAGAACTAATAGGTACCTACCTTCTTAATGTCCTTACTTACGCCTAATTTTAAAGAAACGCGATTTCTCCAGCATTCACTTTGCGTTAGTATCCTTCCCTACAGTAAAAATGGTGTTTATGACTCACTTTGATGTTGAGGATACCTGGATGATTTTAATTTCTTTTGTTTCTGTATTGGTACTACTTATTCTATGAGTTTTCAAATGGGTGGCAGAAACATTCAGTGTTGGTTGGTATCTGAATATCATAATATGGTTGCCTATTAGAAAAGTATCTACACCAGAGTCTGTGAAGATGTGGTGAACTACTGAAATATTGGAGTCGGAAACTACTCCAAACTAGGTTCATATGAACTATCAGTCTTAGAGGTCCCTGGTTTTAGGTTTGCCGTTTTCTCTGTTGGGTATGTTGTTTCTAGTGGAGTAGAACTGAGCTGGAGTGCTCCCCTCTCCTTTCAAAGCTTTTCCGTGGACCACCCACTTCTCCCTTTCGACCTAGCCAGCTTACCTTATGACTATTTGATTCATAAATCTGTCACAATAACATTTATAGCGGAGAGACTTTAATCTAATAAGCAGTTAGGGCTTGATGAGTTTCACGACATTGATTAACAAACAGTTTGGGTTATAGGATTTGTTTTCTCCAAGAAGTTGAAGAACCTACCTACAGTTATTTTCATAGTTGCTAGGGTTTTCTTTTTCACGAATTAACGAAGAAATGCAGATATTTGGCTCGTTCCAAAATTTCGGAGATGCTCCCTGTGAACTGGAAAACCCTCCACACAAGTGCCCAGTCAGGCTTTAGTAAGTGCTGTGGCAGATCAGGCAGATGACCATTAATTTAAATTCTCAATTTCCCGAACAATTTCTTTGAAAATTCGCTCCTTAAGCCATGCCGCATGAATGGAACTTTATGTTAGCATTTTTTATAGCTGTCCTATCACTTCTTGCTGTACATTCACAACAAAATCCGCCTCTGGTCATGCATTTTTCTTGTAATATACATACTCGTAGGCTTTAATGTTCATTTTGAGTTTTTGTTTTGATTCTAACATGCCGAAAATGGTCAAATTAGAGTCAAAACAGGTAGTTACTAGGAAAGATAAGGGAGGTGAGCTTGGTAGATGGGAATCACATTTAGATAGGGGGGTGCTATAGACTTGGCCAGAGGCTCCAAATGTGTTGAGTCAAACTTCGGTGAACTAGCCACGTGTGGATACTGCTGAATCGAATCTGGTTCATACATTGGTGCACATGCGGTCTTCAGAATTTAACCATTCCAGATTGAGAAAAAAAACTGAGTGGTAAGTGGGAACTAGTTCATAGAAAACCGTTCATTGTTATTTCTATGTTCATTTCAGTCTGAAAAATGACATGGATTCCATTTGTTCCTCATGACTGCAGTTTGAAATTATCTTCTGTGTTCCAGTTTCAAGGCTGAAGAATGGAGTGAATGCAGTGTCACTTGTGGTGATGGGGTACGCAAGAGAGAAGTTTCATGTACCATATTTCTAGAGTTCAGCAGAACTTACGCCAAGTTGCCGGATTCTCACTGTCAAGGCACTAAACCTTCTGACACAGAACCTTGCACACTACCATCTTGCCCTCTCAGGTCTCTTTGAAAATATTTACCGTTTACTTGGTTTCTAATCACTGTGCACTCCTAACCAGTCTATATTAGTTTTAGCATAATATAAGGGTCACTTCAACTCTAATAACCAGATATTGAATTATTTATTTTTATTTTATTTTTATTTTTTGAAGAACACTTCAGGTACCACCCCCTAAATTCTATTATCTCAGACCTTTCGAAAAGCCAAACTTTCTGAGGGCACCTTCTTCCACCTCACTCTTTCCTTGAAATGTCATTGTAATCGGATCACTAACTCTGGAGTAAGTTAACGTTGTTACCACGTTGTTATAGCTGGGTTGCGCGTCAGGGTATCCAAGTTTGAGTTTTATGACATTTCTCCAAGATGTTAAGGCTGCAAGGAATTTGGCACAGATAGACGAATTTGTTAAGCAAGTTCAACTTTTAACTTGGAAAATGGGTATTTTCTTTGAGCGTTGGGTGGGAGCGTTGGATATAGATTTCAGCTGACTTTCAAACTTCATCACTTCATTCTAACGAGTTCCCAATCGACATTTAGTCGACGAATTCAAATGATATTCTATATTTAAAATAATAATAATAACCGAGGGTCACTACTTGATAAAAACAATGAGTCTGATCACTTTTTGTCTATTCAAACCGGTGTATAGGTACTTAGGATTTAGACTCCATACAAAAACAATACTGAACTTTTTCTGTCTTTGGGCAGGACTTAAGATAAGTCGAGGGTATTAGAATTTTGGAAGTTTATAGGAATGTTGGTGGGGGCTGGTGTACATCACCTGAGACATTTGTAAGAACAGTCGTTTATGTATTATTTAAGAACAACGAACAGAGAGTTAGCATGTGGGCTTAGTAACCTAGTTTTATATTTTCAGATCATTGAGTTCACGACACACCTCTTTCTAATTTCCTACAGTCAGTTACGAAACTTGAATTGGCTTTGCTATTTCGTTGCTTCTGGCAACGTCTGATTGTAGTTAGGTATTTATTTATTTTGTTAATTAATTAGTTTGGTATTTTGTGATTAAATAGAATTAATCAATTTTAATTCATGATATCGTTTGAATTAGAATTGTGATTTGGTATAGGCAGCAAGAATTTAGGGATATTAGAATTTGAGATGTTCAGATTGAGACACAGGTATTCAAGATATTTGGATATTGGAAATATGGTTCGATTATTCTTATGTGCTTATTCCTATTCCCAAAAGTTGGTCTAATCTGGGTTTACCAAATAAGGCTGCTTCAAAAGCTGTCCGGGTTGATGAGGCTCTACAAAAATAGGTAGTTACTCATGGCCACCTACCCGTTTCTGAGGATGGAATGGGGATATTTATCTCAGTGATACTCGGATATGACAGCAGTATCCATCTTCTTTTATAACAGGGTGGAAACAGTTCGTGATGGATTCAGCGATAGCAGTGGCTACGCAGATACATACAAGAGGATGCAATACAGTGAAACAGGAATTAGAGTTGCTCCTCACCAGAGTGGGAAAACATACACTTGGAAGTTGCAGGGTTACACGCATTGCAGTGCAAGCTGTTTAGGAGGTGAGTGTTTTCTGTAGGTAGGACTGATTTTATCCCACTGATGCTATGTCACATCATGATTTATTTCAGTCGACTAAATTTGCTGCAATCTGATATAGAAATGAGGTTTTTGGACCCAACAAAGAGTTTTCTTTTCTAGTAATTTTTGATATTTTGTAATTTCCTGTTTGTTGTTCATTATCAGCAATAATTGTTCCGAATTAGGTACTCATTGCAGAACATCAGTGAGGCTTCTTACTTAGACTTGAGCAAAATCTGCTGGTATGTACGTCTGCATCGCGCTACAAGTCGTAAATTTGGGTATTTCGACTTGAATTTTTGAGGATAGAATCGTTGGGCCTTCCAAATATGCTGTATAGTTTTTGGTGCCTCGACCACCATGGCGCTGAGAGTGTCGCCGCAAGATCCAAAACACGGGTAATAATGGGCCTCATGGCACGCACCTGTCCGGGTACACTCATAGGCCTGTCAGAAACTGCTGTACAGGTTTTGGTACTATGATGGCACCAGTCAGTGCCGGCAGTGACGCCGCAAAACCCCAAAACAGCTAGTTTGGGGTAGGTAGGTACAATTGTTGCGGTCGTTTTGCTGGAGATACGTGAGGCTAATGGTCAGCAGACCCACTAGTAATAATATTGAATCCGTGAACGTATTGGCTTCAACTTTCAGTTTATCGATAGATGGTGGCCTCTAGTTGAGGACCACTTAGGCTCAGCATGAGCTAGTGGGCTTAGTGTGAAGTTTATAAGGATTCCGGTCATGATAAATAGGGCAGTACCAAGAAGGTTATTCGAATTCAACAACAGATCGCCAACCCCCAATATTAATCAAACACTGTGACTTCAGTACCTAACTAGCGTATATTACTTGACGAACAAATGCATTACACATTTATTTGCAGGTGTGCAGGAGTCTATTATAATGTGTGTACAAGAGGATGATGAAAAGGTTGTCGGCCCATATCTGTGTTCTACAAACACCAGGCCAGAAACACTTACCAGAACCTGTAATGACCATCCTTGCCCTCCACGATGGAACCACACAGATTTTCAAGCATGTTCTAAGCCTTGTGGTATGGGCATTCAAACACGGGAAGTTTACTGCATCCACGAAGTCACCAGAGGTGGTAGTAACACGGTTATTGTCCCTGACCACATGTGCCCTCAGCCCCCTCCACCTGACAGGCAATATTGTAATATTCTGGACTGCCCAGTGAACTGGCATACCTCTGAATGGAGCAAGGTAAATTATACCTGGTATTCATTTTGTACCATTCTTACCACCTTTGCCCTCTTACTTTGGGGTCACATAACAATCCTTACAACGGCTTTATCCTTCACTGGGTGTCTCTTTCCTGTATAATAGATATTTTCAATTATGTAATTTACCCTTGGACACAAAATATCCGTGTCTCACTTATTTACAGTACCTAATCAATCTCTGTTGTAAGATAAACATTTCATGTACTAGAATGTTGATCGAAGACTAAGCTGTGACTTTGTACCACAACAGTGCTGTTGTCAACATTATGGATGTTTCATTTTTCAGTGTTCCAAACGGTGTGGGGGAGGGCTGAAAACTAGAAGTGTAGAATGCAAGCAAATCATGGCTCAAAACCATGTTTTACCTCGACCAGGGAATCAGTGTCCTAAAAATAAGCCTCCAGATCGGAGACCATGTAACACTAAGCCTTGTCCAACTGAGGAACAAAGGCCACCTATAATCTCAACAAACCAATCATATGTACAAAGTAACCCTATTAAAAGAAAAGTTTCATTAAAGATTGGGGGCAATGCTCAAGTCTTCCATGGTACCCAAGTGAAGATTAAGTGCCCTGTTAAAAAGTTTGATAGGTGAGTTTATTCGAGTTTCATTTCAATATTAAATGAAGTCGTCCTTATACCAATTTTGGAATGGAATCTTATTCCCCTTCGTACAGTATAGAGTGTTTCATCCTACCTGTCTAACCGTTCCACTGTTACTTAAAATAAGAATCCATTTTATTTGTCGCAAATTTAGATTTTACGAGAAATTTCAAAACCAAATCTCCTTCCCTTAAATAAGTTTTTTGAGAAACATGCAAACAAAAATACATAAAAAATATATATCCATTAAAAAGTTTATCGGTGTTGTACTTAGCAAGAAATGATTGCTGTCCCTACCTGCCTACTTTGTGGATAGAGTGATTTTGTTTTATGGAGTTTACATGGGAATTCAAATTTTAGGCACTAATTGGTACATTTTTCCAGGTCGAAAATTCAATGGGCAAAAGACCATAAATTGATATCATCATCTAAGAAGTATCGGATTTCGAAGAAAGGTGCACTTCGAATACAAGAAGCCAGCTATGGAGACACTGGCGTATTCACTTGCTTGGGTGAATTTTTTGTTGTTTGATATGTGTAATTGTATTGCTTTTTAGGAAGAATATATTTTTAGCTCCTTGATATAGAGTAAACAAGCTTTATACTGCCACCCATTTTCTCCGAACTACCCATTATAAAGAGCTTTTAATTTGTATCCTACAATAAATGTTTCAAGTTTGGCCTGAACGTATGTTAGTATAGTCTGTATCTGTCATAAGAGTATTGTATTAAATATTCCTACGTAATATATATTATTCAAATAAGAAGTTTCAAATTCAATATGTTTAATTTCATAAGCTACATTGTAATTAGATTCATTTTACCATGATTTCATACTAATTGTATGTTCCAGCTGGACGGTCTTCAGCAGACATTACCATCACAGTCAAAGCAAGACCAGGGGAGTTCCCCAGCTCAGAAGAAATTGAAAAACATACGAGCAATCAGCTTGATCCTGGTATGCCATTCCTTTTGCATGGTGTTCATGTTCAGTGATGAAGGGGAAGCATAAATGTGTAAATTACCTACATCATTTTATTCAGTATGTATGGAGGTTCCAAATAATTGATGGTCCATAGGAAGTTGAGTCCAGTCACAACTTCAGAGGACTTGAAAAATCAATTTTGAATTGCGCAACTCTTGACTGCATTCAGAAACTGGGATGCAGAATGGCTCCACTCCAGTCGAGGTCTCCCATGATATAGTACCATAAATATGCTCATGGGATGTCTGGATTACATCGAGCCAAACTTCAGAGGTCCATTCTTGAATTAATGGAAAGCCTTCAAGGCCCAGGCTCTCTGCATTTGTGTAACTTCTATTATTATGTCAGTTAATCAGGCTAGGAGTTTATTTCAGGTAAGGATGACAGCAAAGATTGTTCGGTCTGCAACACCGGATACTGTTGTATCATGCAAAACAGATTCTTTTAGTCAATTTACTACAAAATCACGGAGCCACTTTCAGTTACCAATCTTTTGGAAAAGTTCGTCATCATTTCCCAAGAGCATCTTGCATTCAAAAATGTATTGTCTAATTTTTAAGATTCAGATCTTCTAAAATTATGTTTCTGGTTGAGCCAAGGTATTCTGATATTTTCCAGCAATGCACTCGAACGGGGATCCGCCTCACAGGCCTTTCCTATTGCCTGGTGATGATGAAAGTCATGAGCAACATCCAGGAGAATCTGCTAGTCCTCGGAGAAAAACGCGTCCTCAAACCGTGTCACCACCTACAACGCAACACCAACAGCAAACTACAGCAAACGAGAAGGTAACAAGTGGAAATGTGATTATAAAATTGTAATTTTGCTTTAGTGCTTCTATATTTTGTTGCTTGGATTGATTGGGTACCAACGAAACATTATCTCACCACAGTTTTATGTAAAATACCTAATTTACTTTGGACCAAGTAGGCACCAAGCAGGAGTAAGTAAAACTGTCAACCAAAAATTCATTTGATCATAATTCATCTTGATCCATAAATCTGAAATACTAAACTGTCATATGGCTGTATTTCGACTGGTTGAGATGTGATGGACAGGATTCAGCTCAAAATTCAGTGTGAAACCCCTTATTATGCATGCAGAGCCACGGTTTTGGATCAGTTCATTATTTGGACCCCTGAACTCCAAATACCTACCTTAATTTCCATCTACAATAAAAAATTATGTAAAATGTACTCATCTCGTTGTCAGCTAAACTTGGAGCTCATTACAGCGAAATAAATAATGAAACGTTTTGTTAAAACTTGATTTCCCATCCAGTTTTAATTTTAGCATGAATATGCTTTAGCCGTGACCTAACTAGCCAAAAAAGCAATTTCGTAACGAAATTTCGTAACGAAATCTGGGACGACAACATTTGTAATGATTTTCACGTACAAACGATTCGTTGCTACGGAACTTTAACTTCGCCAGTTATCATCGTACAAAAATCGTTCACCACTCGTTGGATAGCTCTCGATTTACCTAACCATATTACGTTAACCACTGCGGAGTGCGTGGCCGACAAGCTGTGGTATGAGCGTGATTGTTTAAATAATTGTTTACACACAGGTGATCATTCTCACTAACGAGGTACGTGGTACGTGGTGTGGGTGCGGGAGGGGGCGCAAAGACATAAAATGTGGGACGGCAACATGGATACCGATGATACGGAACTATGTAACTGTTGCGATAATTTGTTGTGACGCGGTGATTATATAAGATTCAGATTCTTACTCGACCTTGAACGCGTGGTTGATCTTATATACGAAAATCATAGGAGTTCCAGTTGTTCGCGGACCGTCGTTTGGTGATGTTCTCTTGCCCTGGTCCTGATTGTCCACCTTCGAGCTCTTCAGGTAAATGTACTCTTCATGAACTTACAAGACCGAAAACGTCTACTGAACGAACAAGAGAGTGGCGACAGCGAAAAAAAGACGGACAACCCGAACGCAAACAACAAAAAACTGCAGCTGAACGAGCGAGAGAGTGGCGACAGCAAAAAAAAAACGGTCAACCCGAACGCAAACAACAAAAAACTGCAGCTGAACGAGCGAGAGAGTGGCGACAGCGAAAAAAAAAACGGTCAACCCGAACGCAAACAACAAAAAACTGCAGCCGAACGAGCGAGAGAGTGGGGACTGCGAAAAAAAGACGGACAACCCGAACACAAACAACAAAAAACTGCAGCTGAATGAGCGAGAGAGTGGGGACTGCGAAAAAAAGACGGACAACCCGAACCCAAACCACCAAAAACTGCTGCTGAGAGTAGACTCTACACGAGTCTACTTGCATCGCAAAGGTAGCAGCGGCTACCTCCGGCTGATCTTCATGATCACATTTACCTGGGGTCTAATAACAGAGGCACATGGAGCGTTTTAGGAATAACAATATGATCAACGATGGGTATGACCACAAAAAAAAGCTTAGGTAAGTACCTATTACACTTGCAGCATTTTTGGAAACAGTAAAAACTTACCGTTGCCTCCTTCGGTTCAGTTGTTGAACTCCTATCAACCTCCTCCTTCATTATTTTCTTTGCTCCTTTTCCCTTCCTTCTCACTCGTACTGACTCCATCGGGCAAAGTAGATTGGCGACAATTCCTCGTTTCCAAGATTCAATTTGTTGAATAATTACTGGATGAAGTATTGAAAACAAATGTGCAGCCTCACATAATGATACCCACATTTTGGGTCAGAGAAACAGCGAGGAGCACATCATGAGGCTAAAGCATATTCATGTTTTGTAATTTTAGCCAAGGGCTCTAAGTAGTACTCAGGCGAGGCGCGCAGCGCCGAGTTTTTTTTTTTATTTTGCTATTTACTAGGTTGGTGGTACATGATCCGACGAAATGTAATAGGTACTCATTTCGAACACTAAGCAAAATGATATTCAAATGTTGACCAATTGTTCTGCAGTGAATATTTATGGGAAAGTTTGATCCTCAAGCAGTTGCGTGTGTAGCTAGTTGAATGCCATTTTGGAAAAGTTTCTCCTAGTTAATATTTTAGAGCTAGTAAGCGCTTGTTTATCTTCGAGTTATTATCCAAGGCGCGAAACTTCACTAGGTGTGGGACACTCATATCTGTAATGAATTTTACATGCAGGTCTTAATTCAGAGTGTAAGAGAGTCTGCATTGGTTTGACATTTATTTTCTACAGAAATCAACAATCTACCTATTCACTAGCAATAAAATACAATAAGTATTTGAGCTACCATAATACAATTTGATGTGTTGTACCTATATAAGCTTTAGAAAATCTGTAGCTGTTTTTTTATTCTTGCTCAATGTTTGCTACTTCAGTCATACGGAAAAAGTACAAAATACACTTGTAATAAAGATGTGTCCCAATAACAGCAATAATACACAAGAGGCACGCACTCCACGATTGTAAGTGTGTGAACACCAACGTAAACTAGGGGGACTACCCTCCTCCCTCGAATCCAAGTGTTCTGCAGAAGACCCACACCAAGTAGGCAGCCTCTGAGGTCGAGTGCCCACATAGATATCTAGTGCATACTGTATAACACAACAACGTTTGAATAACCTGAGTACTTGGATGCTGAGTGCTTGGTAATGTGAATGTTAACATGCGGCTGCTTGAGGATCATGTTTGTTGGATAATCTAAAAGCACCCTGTTCAATCAATCATCCTCATTGCTTAAATGGTCCAGATGTATATTTGTCGACTTTCAGGATGCCTGTGCTGGCTCAACTCAGCTCTCAGTTTTGAATTATCCGGTGAATCATTATCAGTGATGAGCAACATTTGAGTGATAGTTATCAAAATCCTACTAAGTTAAACTCCAGTGTATACTTTAAAATTAATCAGTGGAATTGCCTCCTCCATTTTCTGCAACACAAATAGGTGGTACATTTTGTTGGTATCTCCATTGCTTGAGCTTTATTGATCATGTTCGTGTGGAATCCTAATTTTGCATGACTCCTCAGCTATAATTTTTTTTATTCCTAGTCGATTGGTACCTACTTATGATTGGGTACTTACTCTTAGCTAAAAAAAAGTCTAGTACCTAAATAATGTTTTTACTGCTTTTCATAGCCCTATTAATGATACCTGATGATATGACTTTTATACTTTGTACCTGACCTTGGTGCTGAAATTTGTTGAGGTGACTATCAGCCTTCTACTGAAATAACAACAAAATGTAATTTTGACAAGTAGCACACGATTGTGTGATGATGTGATTGATGTAATTACTCTGTGTATTTGTAAGAGGTGTGTAGTTCCAGACTGAACAACTCATGAAGAACTAACTCTACCAACTCCTTGACTTGGTTCACTTCACTGAACGTTTGTTCACTAGGACTACAGAGTAAAAGAATCAAGGACCCCGTGTCTAGAGATGTTTGCGGGGGGGGGGGGGGGGGGAGACTAAAGAACTATCGTTCTGTGCGACTTGAACTAAGAACTAAATAACTAGTAGCTTTGTTCCAGCCAATTCGACTTTTGTAATGAGTTCTGCGCTGAACCCTGTGTGCACAAAAACTGTGTTCCAACCAAACACATTGTTGAACAGGTTTTCTCTATAAACTTGGGTTTGATCCAACTGTTTCAGGTCTGGGGACTGAGTTCTCTGAGTTCGTAACTTTTCACACCTCATCGGGGATGGGTTTTTTCCAACAGAACTGAAGATAACCCCGCTGGAACCTTCCCAAAATCCCATTTCCCTCCAACCTTCACGTTATACGGATTTTTTGTCTCTATGGTACCTACTCAGCAGTTTTTTGGCCCTCAAGTCATTGCAGTTGTTGGCGTGTTTCCAAGGTGTTCTAGCTGATGAGTTCTCGAACTGAAACAGTTCTAAATTCATCCCCACCCTTCAGAAAAACTTGGTTTCTTGGATTTAAACTTTTTAAAACCAGTTCTGTGGCTGGAACATACCTAACTCATCGGCTGGAACACCTCAGAAATGTGCCAAACAATTGTGATGACTTTAGGGCCAAGAGACGAAAGATCCATTTAACGCCAAGTTTGGAGGGAAATGAGATTTTGGGAAGGTTCCAGTTGGGTTATCTTCAGTTCTGTTGAGGAAAAAAACCCATCCTCGACTGGGTGTGAAGAGTTACAAAACTCAGAGAACTCAGTTCCCAGACCTGACGCAGTTGGAACAGTTTATAGATAAAACCTAAGTTTATAGAGAAAATCTGTTCAACACTGTGTGTGATTGGAACAGTTTATAGATAGAACTCAGCTAAAGCCTGAGCCCTGTCCTCCGGAATGTGTCTTCGAAGTCCTGTACACTGCTTCTTGTTTCGTCTCTTTCAACAGCTCGTACTGATGAGCAGAAGATCCTTTTGCCTAAGCTATGTTGAGGTCAAGCTTGTCCGGTTCCTCTTCAAAAAGCCTATCTTTTACAGGTCCCTTCGGTAGCCTGAGAATGAATCTGTCCAAAATGTGTTCTTCTATGCTTTTGAATTTACAAACCCCGCCCAACTTTCGGACTTAGACGAACTAAATAACTCGCGACGAAATCGTGGAAACCCATTTCAAAGAAAAACGGAGTTACCTATTGAAAAAATAGTCTATTTCCACTAATACACGAAAAACGCAAAAAACACTGTTATACCGGTTTCGGTGATCAAACCATCGTCAGTAACACACAATAACTGAAGGCATATTGGAGAGGAGACCTTATATATAGTCACAAAGTGAAATGTGGACGATTGGGATTGGTTGTGAAAAAGAATGGTGAAGGGAACAAAGGGAGGGGGGTCGAATCTGATTGGTTGTGAAGAAGAACGGTGAAGGGAACAAAGGAAGGGGGTCGATTCTGATTGGCCCAGGAAGAGAATGCCAAAAAGTGAAAGGAACGTGAGGTGATCGGGAAGTGGGGAGTGGCGGGAAGAGGGGTGGAACCAAGCTGTTACAGAAGTGAATGCAATAATGGAGAAAAACTTAAAGGAACTACATCATTCAAAGATTTACCCAACCTATCACTCTTAATAATTTCGAATTTTTCAAGTAACATCCAACATGCTCCCTTTTGGGCAAAAATGAAGATATTCAATGAACTGTCTGTCTGCAAGATCAAAATTGAAGCTATGACTGGATTCATTCAAGTGGCGTGCAAAGGCCGAATCACCCTTATTATCCCAGAAATCTTTTTCATGTTCCTTTATTCTTTCTCTAAACTTCCTACCAGTTTGACCACAATAGTCAAGTCCACAAGAACACTTTAATTTATAAACACCACTTTTATCTTGAACATTAATTTTATCTTTAACTGAACAATGAAGATTTGAGATTATTTTTAGTTTTATATCCTACTTTGAACCCTTTAGAAGTTAAATTTTACCTATTTTATCCGAAATTTTTTTCCCGTAATGCGGAAGCTACGACTGAGGAAAAAATTTGGATCAGTATACCGTATTACAGAAAAATTTCGGATAAAATTAGTAAAATATTAACTTCTAAAGGGTTCAAAGTAGGATATAAAACTAAAAATAATCTCAAATCTTCATTAAGTTCAGTTAAAGATAAAATTAATGTTCAAGATAAAAGTGGTGTTTATAAATTAAAGTGTTCTTGTGGACTTGACTATTGTGGTCAAACTGGTAGGAAGTTTAGAGAAAGAATAAAGGAACATGAAAAAGATTTCAGGGATAATAAGGGTGATTCGGCCTTTGCACGTCACTTGAATGAATCCAGTCAAAGCTTCAATTTTGATCTTGCAGACAGACAGTTCATTGAATTTGACTTCAATTTTGATCTTGCAGACAGACAGTTCATTGAATATCTTCATTTTTGCCCAAAAGGGAGCATGTTGGATGTACTTGAAAAATTCGAAATTATTAAGAGTGATAGGTAGGGTAAATCTTTGAATGATGGGTCAATTGTATATTCACACCCAACCTGACAAAAACATGAATATTCACACCACCGAAGCTCTTGAAAATTCACACCCGGTTTGTACATTCACACCTCTCCCTTCACCTAAGATGACCACATGGAAGAAAAACTTTGTCATTTGCTTTTCTTTTAACGGCTGCCTGTAGCATACACTTCATTTTTCCCGATTCGTCGGCTTTGTGGGAATGTTCTTCACGTGCTTCGATTACTTTATTTGCCATTGTTTTCAAAAAAGCTTTACACTTGAATCTCTGTCGTCCCGCACATGTCCACCTCATTTCTCTGTCTTTCAACAATTTTTGTATAACAAATTTAAAGTCGTCCCTAAACACTACTTCCTTCCCTCGTTTACTACCGTTGGTTACAAACAAAGTTTCCACCTCGGTCATTGCTTATCACTGACTGACGTGATGACGAGCGAGACACCAACGAGATGTTGATTCAGGTGTGAAAGTACAACAATCATCGTGTTAGGTCCGAAGGATCGGGGTGTAAATATACAAAATCGTTCTCGGGTCCTTTCGGTTTGACAGCGTCGCGGGTGTGAATATTCCGTCGACCGAATGATGTAGTTCCTTTAAGTTTTTCTCCATTATTGCATTCATTTCTGTAACAGGTTGGTTCCACCCCTCTTCCCACCACTCCCCACCTCCAGATCACCTCACGTTCCTTTCACTTTTTGGCATTCTCTTCCTGGGCCAATCAGAATCGACCCCCCTTCCTTTGTTCCCTTCACCATTCTTCTTCACAACCAATCAGATTCGACCCCCCTCCCTTTGTTCCCTTCACCATTCTTTTTCACAACCAATCCCAATCGACCACATTTCACTTTGTGACTATATACAAGGTCTCCTCTCCAATATGCCTTCAGTTATTGTGTGTTACTGACGATGGTTTGGTCACCGAAACCGTTATAACAGTGTTTTTTGCGTTTTTCGTGTATTAGTGGAAATAGACTATTTTTTCAATAACTCCGTTTTTCTTTTTTTCGGACTTAGGCTGCCCAATCGTGCAGACTTTCTCTGTGCTGGCATGTTGCGTTGTGAAGCCGTTAGCGAGCTGCAAATACGGATTCCGAAGGCTTGAAATGAATATCAAATGAAGCCACGAGCTCGGCATAAGTCCTTGTTTCCAGTGCCAATGGAACACAGAGATTAGACACGGGAATATACCTATGCATCTTCGTCCAAGCTATTTAAGAACAGAGCCCGCTGCTGTTTCAGGTCCGTTATAGTGTTTGCTAGGAAAAAATTTTCCATCCGTGACTTTGCCGTCGACCAATTGTTCTTTGTTGATGAGAAAGTATGGAACGTGCCTACAAACGAGGTCATGTTTCGGCTGGTACCGGCAGCTCAGAGAACAAAGAAGTAGAACACGTGTTTGCCGTCTTCGCAACTTTTGATGTAAATTTCCAAAGAATTCGAGGAAATCTCGCTCAGCACACAAAAACAAAAAGCACACGTTAGAAAACAAGAGAATCCTCGTCACCAGTTTCATGTTTTGTACATGATATTGTTAACAGAATCACTCGAGACACGAGTTGCATTTGTATTCGTTTATATACTGCGATATCGTTCACATGAGATGGACAAAAGGGAGAGGAGGTACAGCACTACATCTGTTCAGAAAATAACGTAGTCCTAAAGATAGTACAGGCCTCTTCCAGGTTTTCTCACCCGGTTTCACACCATCCTAGAAAGAATGGAACCAAAATGAAGAAATTCCTGTACGATGATGATTATTTATAGTGATGAGACACAATGAAACTGTTGACTACCTCCATTGTCATTCCTTAATTGTGTAGTACATCCATACAGTAACCTCCTCACTGTTACCAATGTGTGTGTGACGCTTCACGTTACTTTTTTTATCCATAACAATCTTGAACCGTGAGAATATTATGTTACTTCTTGACTGTCTTTTATAATTAAATAGTTTTTCGTTCCCGGATTTAAGTTTTATTTATTCACCGCACTGCAACAGGTTATGGGCCCAGTAATTGTGAGTAAATCAGTGAATCGTAAGTAAACAAACCGGAGGACGCGTTATCAATCGTATTGCAGCTTGAAAACGGTAAGCCACTTTGACCAACAGAATTAGCTTTCTTTCTCATTAGGCGCCGGATTAGTTCGTTGCTAGCAAAAGATGGATAAAAGGACAGTAAATCAGTATGGAGTGGAGAAATTCGACGGCCGAAATTTCCCACTCTGGAAGTATCAGTTGGAAATAATCTTCACAGCTGAAGACCTCATGGGAATCGTAGACGGATCTGAAAAACGTCCTGTAGGTGACAACACAGCTGATGAAGTTGTCAATTGGAGCAAGAAAAACGCCAAAGCAATGCTTATAATTTCCACTTGCATGGAATTTTCGCAACTCCAAACAGTTATGACGTGTAAAACGGCTGCTCTTCAGTGGAACAGGCTGAAATTGATTCATGAACAGCGATCATCCGTAAATAAAACTACTCTCAAGCAAAACTTTTTCTCTTACCGTATGCCCGAAAATGGCACTATTGCTGGTTTGATGAGTGACATTGAAGTTCTTGTACAGGCCTTGATTGGCGTGGGTGAAGAGGTCAGCGAACTAGACAAAATAGCTGAAGTAACTGGTTGCCTACCTCCAAGATTCGGTCCTTTCTTGTCAGCTTGGGACTCGGTTGAAGAAGGGAATCAAACTTTTGACAATCTGACTGCCCGCTTGTTGAAGGAGGAACAACGTCTATCTCAGGTGAGTGATGATGCAGCTACCGCTCTAGCTGCTATGCAAATCAAGCAGCCTACCTCTAGTGGGGCTCAAAATTCTTTCAAAAAGAGACCTTTTTGTCATTTTTGCAAAAAGAAGGGTCACCTGAAGCAGGATTGTTGGGCTAGGAAAAATCAAGAGGAGGAAAGCAGTAATCCTAGTACAAATTTGGAGCCTGCAAGTGCTACTCAACATCATGCCCTGGTTGCTGAAACAAGGAATTTCCTAGCCAACGTGGGTGATGACGTATGGTTGGCTGACAGCGCTGCCTCAAAACACATCACATTCCATAGGGAATGGTTTTCGAAATTTAAACAACTCGCCATAAAAATTCCTATTCAGATTGGTGACAACTCTTTCATTTATGCCGAAGGTGTTGGGACAGTTGAAATCCTGGCATTGGCAAATGGACAATGGGAGTCACGATCACTTGAAAATACTCTATATATCCCTGGTATACAGAAGAACCTGTACTCAGTTGGAGCAAGCACCGCTCTGGGGTTGAGTGTGTCATTTGGCAGTAAGTCTGTGCAGGTTCATAAAAATGGTATGCTGCTTGCAGAGGGAGTCAAAATGACAAACCAATGTTACAAGATGCTTTTTAAACATCAACCTATTGAGCAAGCAAACCTTGCAAGTGAAGAAGACCCCATGTTGTGGCATGAGCGTCTTGGGCATGTCAGTTTTTCAAAAATCAAGGAATTGCAGCAGAGTGGGTTGATTAAAACTCAGCTTCGAGAGAAACCCCCATTTTGCGAAGTATGCCAGTATGGAAAATTACACCGGAAAAGTTTTGCTCCAAATCCATCTCGAAATAAAGTTCCTGGGGAATATATACACTCTGATGTATGTGGAAAAATGCCAACATTGTCTCTTGGAGGTGCAAATTACTTTGTCCTTTTCAAAGATGATTGTACTGGTTTTCGAAAGGCATATTTCATCGCACATAAAGATGATGTTTTTGATAAATTTATCGAATTCAAACACTTTTCTGAAAAACAAACTGGTAATCCTATTAAAGTGTTCAGAAGTGACAATGGAACTGAGTTTGTGAATTCGAAATTTTGCACCTTTCTTAAGGACAGTGGTATAATTCATGAGAAGAGTTCCCCGTACACGCCAGAACAAAATGGACGGATAGAGCGGGACAACAGAACAGTGGTTGAAGCTGCTCGAACCATGCTGCTAAGTTCTGGGTTGCCTGAAAATTTATGGGCTGAAGCGGTTAATTCTGCAGTATATATTTTAAACCGGATTCCTACTAAACTCACAAATAACTTATCTCCGTATGAAATCTGGTCAGGGAAGAAAACAAATTATGACTATTTCCGTAGATTTGGTTCTGTAGCATACATGCACATCCCTAGCCAACTTCGAACCAAATTCAAACCAAAATCAAGAAAGTTCTACTTTGTTGGCTATGATGGGGAGAGCTCAAATTATCGCCTTTATAATCCTGACTCTAGAACTACCAAAGTATCACGTGATGTAGTTTTTAATGAGAAATCTGATGGTACCAAGTCAGAAATATCCTGGAAGTCTTATGCTGTGTTTTCTCTTCAAGAGAACGAGGATCCTGGAAACGAGAACATTGAGGATGAGGAGGACGCAGAGACTGAGGTGACCTCTTCAACTGACCTCAACACTGTAGAGTCACTCAGTGATACCAGCGAACATCAAGAGGTCCACTCTGATCAATTGAATGATGAGCATGGTTTTCTGGGATTTGATATTGAACCCTATATATGTGTAAAATCGAAAAATAAATGAAATGAAATGAAATGAACCATTGACATCTCATACTAATATGCAATTGCGCGATAGACGCAATATCCGCAGACCATTGAAATATGATGACTACAATCTCAGTTGCATTGCTATGATGGAACCAAGCTCTTATGAGGATGCCGTGTCTAGTAATGAAGCCCAGCTATGGCTTGATGCTATGAAAGAAGAGATCAGTGCCTTAAAATTGAACCACACCTGGACTCTTGTACCTTATCCTGAAAACAAAAACATTGTCAAATGCAGATGGGTTTTTCGCCTGAAAATGGGTCCTGATGGGTCTGTTTCCCGTTACAAGGCTAGGTTGTGTGCCAAGGGATTTTCCCAGATTGAAGGTGTAGACTACACTGAGACCTACGCTCCTGTTGTCAGGTATGATTCTGTTCGTGTTTTATTGGCTATTGCTGCTGTACAGGACCTGGAAATTAAACAGTTTGACATCAAGACTGCGTTTTTGAATGGAAGCCTGGAAGAGGAAATCTACATGTTCCAGCCCCCTGGTTTTGAAGAAGGAAGCAATCTTGTGTGCAAGTTGAATCGGAGTCTGTATGGGCTGAAGCAATCCCCGTACTGCTGGAATAAAACATTTGTGGAATTTCTCTCACGGTTCCAATTCAAACAACTTGATTCAGACAGAAGTGTCTTTAAAGTTAAATTCAAAGAAGAAGAACTATATCTAGCCTTGTATGTTGATGATGGATTGCTCATGGGAACAAACTCTGGAATTCTAAATGACTTTATTTGTGAGATTGACAAGGCCTTCAGATGTACTATTTGTGAGCCTAATCAATTTGCTGGTCTGGGAATTGAGAGAGATCGAGCTCGCAAAACTGTCTTTATTCATCAAAAGGCCTATGCTTCTCAAATTCTTAAAACCTTTAAAATGAATGACTCTAATCCTATCAAGACTCCAGCAGATCCTAATTCACATCTGCAAAAATCTGATAATATGATCATGGATGATGTCCCTTATCGCCAGGCAGTTGGGAGTCTGATGTTCTTGGCTATTGTCTCACGCCCTGATATTCTGTTTTCTGTTTGCCAGGCAAGTAAGTTCCTATCAAATCCTTCAAAAGAACATTGGGCAGCTGTCAAAAGGATCTTCCGATATGTCAAGGGGACAGTGGATTATGGAATATACTATTCTGGGAAGTCACTCTCTCTTGTGACTTATTCTGATGCAGACTATGCTGCAGATCCTGACTGCCGTAAGTCTATCAGCGGATATACAGCTGTTCTTGCTGGTGGTGCAGTTTCGTGGAATTCAAGACAGCAGAAGTGTGTCTCCAGATCAACTGCAGAGGCTGAATATGTTAGTGCCTCAGATGCTGCTCAAGAGGTGGTATGGTTGCGGAAATTCCTAATGGAACTTGGGGTTACCTCTGATGCACCTGCTTCACTGATGGTAGACAATCAGGGAGCAATCCATATTAGCAAGGGGACTGACCACGGGAAACGGTCAAAGCATATTGACGTACGCTACCACTATCTAAGACAATGCATTGAGGATGGACACCTGCAACTTCATTATGTTCCGTCGCAACAGCAAGCAGCAGACATCCTTACCAAGGCTCTAACTCTACCAAAACTGCAAGACAACTGCAAGATGCTTGCCTTAGGGAGTTCATTGACAATTGGAGAGAGGGAGTGTTGACTACCTCCATTGTCATTCCTTAATTGTGTAGTACAGTAACCTCCTCACTGTTACCAATGTGTGTGTGACGCTTCACGTTACTTTTTTTATCCATAACAATCTTGAACCGTGAGAATATTATGTTACTTCTTGACTGTCTTTTATAATTAAATAGTTTTTCGTTCCCGGATTTAAGTTTTATTTATTCACCGCACTGCAACAGAAACATCTGACTGGGGCATCTTGAAAAGTTTCAATGAGCCCCATCTTCTATGTTTCAATCTGCCCCAGTCGCCATCTTTGCATGTTTTTTATTCCCAGTTTGAATGTAAACAATAGAACACAATGGAAACCATGCAGCTTATTCTACACAAGAAACTGATCCAAAACAACAGTAGAATGCAATGAAAATCGTTTTTACTTACATCTTACATGAAGAAAAAGGTTGCTTCAAGTATTTACTCCATTAGGCTAAAAACACAGTTTGTATGATGGCTGCCCGAAGAAGACTGGCATCAAGACAGAAAGATATTAGGTGAAGCACAGGGTAGGTACTGTAGCACAGTCTTGTGTTAACTCCTCGAATTAACTCCCTCTCATATTTGAATTAGAGCTGTTGTTCCAATGATCCCCACGTTCCCCTACGTACAGGGCGGCAGACAGACAGAATTTTTTTAATTCCATTCTCTGACTGTACTTGGTACCTCGAAACAGAATCAATAAAATTTTGAGGGGGGTTAAAAAATGTTTTTTCGTGCTCGATTGTAAAGGTTCATTATTGAAAATAATAAAATTACAACTAGGTACCTACTCGACATTTTGCAAGGTAGGTAGGTAACGTTTTTTTCTTCCTCTATTTCCATGGACTATACTGGTTTGATCAACTACTAATGGACTACCTATGACACAGTAATAGTCAATTTGTTTTTCTATCGTTTTCGTTATGCTAAGTTACTGACAGTAACACATCAAACAGTGCTGAATATTATTTTGGTGTAGGGCCTGTTTCTGATGGCCTAATCACTCTTCAGACCTTACATAGGTACCCATTATGTAGATACCATATTAAGGATATATTAAATAATTGGGAATATGAGGACTACCGAGTCAGTTTACTGTCGAATGATCATTTGTAAAGGCTCAATCAAACTTTTAGGTTCAGACTAGCGGATAAAATGAGATAAAAACTGGGAAAAAGTTTTCTAGATTTGCAGACGAAAATTTCATTTGATTCATAGGCCGTTGTCCAATTGTTGTGATCGGCTGCTCCTCCACAGCCAATGTGATGTACATACATGCTGTATCTCAGAGTGGGGACCCCCCGACCCCCCTCTGATCATGTCAGGGGCCTATAAAGAGCCAAGGGGCCAATAATTAAACAACCATTCTCCAGCTAGCTTTCGCCTCGTCTGTTCTATCCTCAATCACTACACTGGTGACAACCGACGTGTACAACGCCGCTCAGCGCCCGCCGTTCGTCTGCGTCGAGCACCGCCTCCGCAGCGACGATCCCCACCACGCCCGGCACACGCGCCCCCACCGACGCCACACAGCGGCGCCCCACTCCGACGCCCGCCTCGACGGCAATCGCAGCGGCCCCCCGCTACTTCGCCCCACCATCCGATTCCTATATAAGGAAACGGACGCCGGCACCTCGCACACTTCCTGCTGACACCTCAACTGACTGGCACCTCCGAAGAAAAAGACGATGACGGATCCGAAACCGCAAAAAACCCCCGATGCGAATCCGCCGCCATCGATACTCAAACTCCGGCCATTCGACCCCGCATTTCCGCACGTCTGGTTCGCTCAACTCGAGATCATCCTCGCACACGAAGGCCTCACGACGCCGCACGCGAAGTTCGCACGCGCATTCCTCGCACTCGAGCCCCGACAAGCGGACCTCTGCGCCGACCTAAACCCCTCGAACGCCAACAGCTACCAGACGTTGAAAACTCGCCTTTTAGTCACGCACGCACCTTCCGATGGTTCCCGGCTCACCGCCTTACTCCAACCGACCTCCGACGACGAACTATCGTCAGTCCTCGCCCGCCGACTCACCTGAGCACTCCCGGCCGACACACCGACCCCGCTCGTCCGGCAGCTTTTCCTCCGCGCCCTTCCAGACAGCATTCGCCTACACATAGCGGCGCGTGACAAACCCGACATCATGAAACTCGCTGCGCTCCCCGATCGCCTAATACCCTTCGTCCCGCCTCCTCGTGTGGCTACCGTCACCGAAGAGGTTGAAGTGACTCAGAACAGACGACAACGGCGACCGCCGACGCAGCCGACGCCGACCACTCGCCGCCCGACAACCACCCTATGTTTCTACCACCGCAAATGGGGCCCCCGAGCACTGAAATGCCGCAGCCCCTGCAGCTGGCGCACGAAACCGTCGGAAAACGACAACGCACGGCCCGACCAGCCGTAACGGCCGTGCGCAACCCACCAACCTCTCGGCTCTTCATTCGATGCAAGCGAACCGCCCTACAATTCCTCGTTGACACCGGCTCCGACGTGTCAATCGTCCCGAACACCCTGCTAGGTCAAAAAACCACACGTCCGAGCGCTTTACGCGCCGCCAACGGCACCGAGATCAAGATGTACGGAACACACGCCGCCTCAGTACACCTACCTGATCTTCCTCCGTACGAATGGACGTTCACAGTCGCCGAAGTATCAACACCGATCCTCGGCTCCGACTTTTTGACATATCACGGCCTACTCGTCGACCTACCCAACGCTCGACTCATCAACGCGGCCACGGAGCGGTACATTACCGGCACGGTAGAATTCGTACCTCCGGGACAATCAATTTGCACGACTACAACGAACGAGCCCCGCTTCCAAGCCCTCCTCGACAGAAACAAACCCTCCAACACACCATGTGACGCGCCCGTAGAACATCATATTGTCACGAAGGGACCCCCGTGTCATGCGAAACTTCGCCGATTATCACCGGACCTTTACGCGAAAGCAAAGGCCCAATTCGGCGAATTACTAGCGGCAGGGGTCATCGAACCTTCGGAAGCACCGTGGTCAAGTCCGCTACACATTGTCCTGAAACCCGACGGCGACATACGTCCCGTTGGGGACTACAGGGCACTGAATCGTCTCACAATACCGGATCGCTACACCGTCCCACACCTACACGACTTCACAACAGCTCTGTACGGGACCACCGTGTACAGCACGTTCGACCTCGCCCGCGCATTTTTTCACTGCAAAATAAGCGAACGCGACGTACCGAAAACGACGATCCTCACCCCCTTCGGCGCCTACCAATTCAGACGAATGAATTTCGGCTTACGAAACGCAGCGCAAACGTGGCAACGCTACATGGACCACGTCCTACGCAACCTACCCTTCGTGTACTGTTACCTTGACGACATACTGGTCGCCTCGGCGACCCCGTCTGAACACTACACCCACGTACGCACGCTCCTCGAGACCCTCGCCAAATACGGACTACAAATCAATACCGCCAAGTGCCAGCTCGCCCGACCGTCAGTCAAATTTCTCGGCCATAACGTCTCAGCCGACGGGATCACACCCCTACCTGAACGCACGGCCCTCATCAAGAAATTTCCTCGACCCGACACCGTCCACGAGCTCCGAACGTTCCTCGGCCTGATTAACTTCTATCACCGAGCCATACCACGAGCCGCATCTACCCTTCGCCCCCTAGTGGAAATGATACCACCCGATGCAAGGAAAAAAGACAAACGCACGCTCACGTGGACCACCGACGCAGCTGACGCTTTCGACCGTGCAAAACGCTTACTCGAAAGCTCTGTCACACTCGCCCATCCGGCTCCAACCCAACCACTCGTCCTACATACGGACTCATCGGATTTCGCCGTCCGCGCAGCGCTGCACTTCATCGATAAATCGCACCTACGCCCGCTGGGTTTTTTCTCACGCACGCTCAACCCGGCTCAACGTAATTACAGCGCATTTGACCGCGAACTATTGGCTATATACCTCGCCATAGTGCATTTTCGCCAACAGATCGAGGGGCGCCCACTAACCGTCTACACGGACCACAAGCCCCTAACGACCTCTCTCGCGACTCAATCCAATACGGCCCCGCCAACGAGACTTCGGCACTCAGATTCATCTCCGAGTTTACTACGGACATCCGGTACGCCGAGGGCCCAAAGAACATCGTCGCCGACCATCTCTCTCGCCTTTCACCGACGGCTAACACACCCGCTACCCACGCAGTCGCGGATCATCGCACCCCTTTCACGATCCAACAACTCGCCGACGCACAAGCCGCCGATGACCACATCACCAACATGACCCTGACGGCACACCGGATACAAGGACACGACATCATGTGTGACGACACCGACGCCGCGCCTCGCCCCTACGTCCCGACGCCGCTTCGCCTCGCAGTTTTCCGGCACTTAGACGGGATGACGCACCCCGGGATAAAAGCAACAACCGCCCTCATTCGAGCACGATACTCCATCATACGAGGTCCATCATACGAACACATATCACCCACAAGCAAACAGCCTCGTCGAGCGACTACACCGCGTCCTTAAGGACGCAATAATCGCTACCGCCACGTCCCGCACTTGGGCCACTCAACTCAGCGGCCTCCTCCTCGGCCTACGAAATCGCCCGGGCCCCAACGGCTATTCACCGGCTCAACGCCTCTTTTCAGCCACACCTCGCCCCCCAGGGGATTTGTTCGCTCAGCCGCCACCGACAACCGTACCCCTCCGCACGAACGAATCTTACCGCCACTATACTCAGTCGTACATGCCATCTACCTTGCGCACAGTGACCCATGTATACGTACGCATCGACACACCACGGGGGAAACTAGAGCCACCCTACACCGGCCCTCATCAAATCCTCACAAATCACGGCAAAACAATCACATACCTCACGGACGACCGCCATACGCCGTCAGTGTCCATCGACCGGTGTAAGCCGGCACCCTCTCCCACGCACACTACGGACCCCAACAACACACCTACAGCCGCCCCCCCACCCAACAGCTGCGACTATAAAAACGCAAGCCCAACAGCAACGTCAACCACTATACAGCTATGTCGCCGAAACCGCCTACAGCCGCCCAGATCCTCCGCGATCTCGCCCTCACGCCGTCAACGCCGGCCCCGGCGAAGCGGAAGCCAACCCGGCCTCAGCCAACAGGCCGCCTTGGCCCTATCCCCATCCGTCAGGCAATGGCCATATCACGAGCCGGCGCGATGCCCATCCACGCGCGGCCCCCGGAAGGACACCGCGCAGCAGCGCCCGCCACCCCACCGACAGCCACCGCCGGGTATCCGGCCGCTCACCCCGCAGCCGTCGACGGCGACACCGGGCACACCCGTGCTCACAATCACCACCCCCCCGAACCACACAGTCACGCTGCAGCTCCCGCCGTACGCCGGCACCTGCAGGGACTGCTGCCTTCACGGGGTACGACGGCCCACCCAGCACACCGTAGAAGTGCAAGCCTCGCCAGACACCTCTACCAAGGCCACCTACGCCCGGCACATCGCAAAGGCTCTCTTGGCAACGATGGAACGCGGCACACAAACCGACCCCCTCGGCACGTCACTCTCCGCCACGCCCACGGCACGGCCGACGTCGCCACAGCCGGCACCGCCGCTAACGCCGCACAGCCGCCCACGGAAACCGCAGCCCCACTACCGCACGGCCAGCATCCACCACCGTCGCGACCCATCACGCCAGCACCGGCGCACCCGCCGCTAAAGGCCCACGACGCACCGCTCGACGACACCGACCCTCGCATCCACCCGGACAGCCCCACGACCAACACGCTCAACCTCCCACGCACCCCACCGAACCGGCACGCCAACTACAATTTAAAACATACGTTACTTAAATTCTGGGGGGAGCAGTGTTGTGATCGGCTGCTCCTCCACAACCAATGTGATGTACATACATGCTGTGTCTCAGAGTGGGGACCCCCCGACCCCCCTCTGATCATGTCAGGGGCCTATAAAGAGCCAAGGGGCCAATAATTAAACAACCATTCTCCAGCTAGCTTTCGCCTCGTCTGTTCTATCCTCAATCACTACAACAATATGTATTGATTCATATGTTTCTACGGCTGCTGGAAACCACACTTTCGATTACCTACGTTGGTTTGTTTCAGTTGATTGTAGAAAATACTCAGATTCAGATTTGGGTTAGATAAACATCCATAATTTTTGAACCACACTTATTGCCCTTCCAAACTTCATCTGTGTAGGTAGGTACTTATCAAATATAATAATATTTTATGACTTATTAAATGACTATGCCTGCTCATTGTTCACGATTCCACTAGGTCCCATTTACGTCACACCCCTTACAACTTGTACGTTTCACCTAGATTTGTGTAGCCACTATACAGGGTGGTCACGAACTAATTAATCACCCATTTTAATTCGGTTAATACTGGAGGTAAAAAAAATCGTTCAAACATCCTTTGTGATTTTTTGCGTAGAATGCAAACATGGCATTTTTGCGAGCGTGTGCATGCGCGAAACTTGCGCAGTGCGCAAAAATGCGGTTTTCGGTATAGGACCCCCTTTTGGTTTATTATTCTATGAATAATACACCTGTTTTCGCTCAGCAAAAATTTTTATAACACCCCCTCAACATTTTTTCTTTTACGTTTCAAGGTGTGTAGATTCCAAGAATGCAATGTCCGTCTACCATCCGCCTTCCGCAGTCCACCGTCCGTCGTCCACCGTCTGCCGTATCATACATACCTACTTCAATTTCGGTCTAAAAAATTCCTTCTCTCGCACGCATGCTCCATTTGGGCCCAAGTTGTGTCCCGAAACTTTGCAGCCCGGTTGGAATATACCCAAGGGTGTTATGAGTCAAAAATGGGGTGTTTTGGTGTTATAGGCTTTATAGTAGCATAAGCTTGTGAGGTACCTATCGTTTTCCGTGTTTTTTGGGACGAGGAGACCAAATGTGAAGTGGATTTTGACCAAAGAGTGGAAATTTGAGGTTCTAACGAAGTTTCAGCCTTAAATTTAACGTTAAAATTTGCTCTAAAATCGTCGTTGTTCCGCACGCAGTCAGTTTGGGTCCCCATTTGGGAACACATCTGGCTCCTAGTTGTGCTCCGAAGCTCGGCAGCCTAATCAAAATAAATCGAGGGGTGTTAGGGTGAAAAATCGGTGTACAAATAGGGGATTTTCCAGGTTTTAGTGAACATGAGCTTGTGAGGTATGGTTTTCCATGTTCTTTAGGGCGAGAAGACCGAATGTGAAGTTGATTTTGACCATAGAGTGAAGAATTGAGGTTGTAACGAAGGTTCAGCTCATTGAGGGTTGCCTGAAATCACCCTAAGTTTGTATAACAACACTATACGTAGTATTAGCAGGTGAAAATTAAATGGCACTATCAATGATCAAAGATAATTTATTAAAAGTAGGAGCTTATTTCGTGTTTTTGGTGGCCAAAATTGGTGGAAACCATCAACAATAGCTGTTTCAGTAATTGCACATGAAAGAAACGATAAATGTATTTCCAGCATTTCTGTAGGCATGTCCAGTAGAATCCATGATAACCATAGAACCCATGTGACAAGGACTTTGCAGCGTTTTTTAATTGCGGATTCAGATTCGGATTCTGCGTGAAATGTCTCAGTAAACGTACCCACCTAGATGACTTTTTTTGATAAGTAAAACGTTTTTAAAATGTGCACAAAACACATAAATGAAAAAAAGTTTAGTTATAAATGAAAACAAGATGTCCATTTGTCGATACGAATGACACCTACAAATATGAACCTTCAATATGTGAAGAATACTGGGAAAAAGTGGAATGTCACTGTTTCCTGGAAAATCGATATAGGTTGGCATTAATGTCTCCTGAGCGTGAAAAAAATACCGGAAAATCACGTGTCATATGTGGTATTTAAAAAAAATAACTCGTTTTTATATAGGTACTTGTTTTGCGCACATTTTACGAACTTTTTACTTATCACTAAAGTCATTTGGGGGGGGGGGGGGGGGGAGTTTGTTGCGAAATTTAGCGCAAAATCCGAATAAGCAATAAAAAACAGGTGGGGTTCCATACCGAAAAACCACATTTTGCGATGCGCACGTGCGCCAAAATGTCATTTTCGAATTCTTCGCCAAAAATGTTTTGTGTTTGTTTATCTCCAGTATTAACGGAAATAAAATGGGTGATCCATTAGTTTGCGACCACCCTGTATAACCATAAAGACCCTATTCATAATAGATGCATATAAATAAAATAGTGCTTGTTTCTGTAACTTGGTTACTAAAATCGTGGTACACAATTTTTAGAGGGGTGATTTTTAACATGCTGTATTTTCATGGTCGTCCCATCAGAAAGAATCCATATCAATTTGATCGAATTGTGCATGAGCAAACGAGTTTTCTTCAGAAACACCCCTTACCCAGAACGCTGGTAATACGAGCTGAAAATCCGTTTCTTCATCAGCAAAATTTCGTTAATTATAAACGTATTTCTAAATTTGTGAAATTTTCCTGTTTTGGAGATCTGGTTTTTGAAGAGTTGTGCCGCAGTTGACCACCGAATTCCTGACCGAGTCTTGTAATCCATAGATGATGCAGGTTGAGTACAAATAACACGGAGAGCTATGCCTATGTTTTCAACATTGTTGAATTCCTAGCCAAAGGCGGGGTGAGGGTCCTCCACATTATCATTACTCGAAGATTGTACCGGACAAAATAATTATTTATGCATAACTTACATTTTATCAACTCATCTGTAATTAGTATGAACCTTCCTGACAGATAGGCTGTCAGAACAACGCATTCCTCCTGGAATTGGTGAACTCACACTGTAGAGTGCCTGTGAGCTGTC
Organism: Leptopterna dolabrata; assembly: GCA_954871275.1. Classification (NCBI taxonomy): domain Eukaryota; kingdom Metazoa; phylum Arthropoda; class Insecta; order Hemiptera; family Miridae; genus Leptopterna; species Leptopterna dolabrata. Next base: position 3,357,186 of record OX940974.1, on the reverse strand, counting down.
TGCCATCTTATTTCAACCTGTATGGGTTGTTCCCTCACTCACTGGTGTTCTGTTTACTTTGATCCTCTGTCAGTCGACTTTGAAGAGCTCGGTGTCTCATCACTTCTTGCCTTGTCGGATTACAGGCTGTCAATAACACTCTATTGATGCAAACCCTCAAACCCCGTCTGTTCCTTGCTCAGCAATAACTAATGAATAGGAATTTATTTGTTCTAGTAGGAATAAATCAATCTGTTTCATTAACATTTGGAACCTTTTGTTGGAATATCAGAGTTGGTGACTTACACTTCAACTTCCATATTTCTGTTCCAGGAAACTATATGCTCAAGAGGAAGAACATAGTTCTCAGTGTACATATAATAAATACCAGATGTAAATATCTCATTATCTCAATGAAACTGCTCTTGTGAAAGTTCTATAACCTTAACCATTTTAAATTTCTTGACCCGTTTCTTCTCTAACAGTCTCTAATAACAGAAATATATCACTTGGCTTCATATGGGATACAGTAGTCGTGAGAAAATAGTATAGTCCACTCTACCTTGCCAATATTATAGTTCAACTTGAAATATGCCCCAGTAGGTACCTACTTCATTCACCGACACAGCTGTGGTGGGCAAAATAGTAAGTAGGTACTTCTAAATTGTACATAAAACGGCTATAGAATAATATAAATGATTAGGAAAAAAATACTCTTATTTGGTATGTGCAGCTAGGTATGTAACACAAAGAAGAGGGATGGAAGGTTCAATTGAAATTGATAGTGGAGTGTTGGTCAATTTCAGTTTTAGTGCCACCTCGTCACTTCCTGTAGCTACGTAGTGGCAACTGTAGTAATCCTTTAGCGTCACCTTATGCAAAGGCATTGACAGTCTAAACCCATCCCCATAAAAGAAAAATCACACAGTGATGTCTGGGGATCATGAAGACCAAAAATGAAGTGACTACATTCCCATATCTAGACATATCTATCAATTTTCTCGTAACCATATCTCCAAAAGTAACTACTTAATCAAAATAACACATTGTTGTAAGCTACTGTTCTCAGTTAATATCCCATGGTAAAGAACCCATACACGAGGCACAAATGACTGTAATATACATCTGGTATTGAACCGCATGACTTGTGACGAATTATTATGCTTTTGACTGTTGTTTTTATTGCCGCCACAGGTGGCTAAGTGGTCTAAGGTGTTGGTGTTTGAAGCCGCTCGACTCCAGTAGCTCGGGTTCGATTCCCAGCTAAGAAACGAAATTTTCTCAGGGAGAGGGTCAAGTGAACTTGCTAGTTAAACCGGAAATATTGAATTGAGAGTTTCTTCGGGAGAGAGGGAGAGAGTTTCTGAGAGAGAGGTACCGTAAGGTTAACTCAACAAATTCAGTGTTTATTCATTTTTTTTATTATTTTGATTTTAATATAGTTTAGTACAGTATATACTTTGTTATTAGCTACTTATTATTATTTAGTGGTGTATTTATATCGTGGCATGTACCAACCTACTTACTAGTCTTGGGTCGAAAGCATTGTTGTTTTTTCGTTGGGACTCGACATCCTGTCACCACTTGACCTCCACCTTCACTTGCTGGTGCCACTTGGGTTGCCACTGTAATGTATTGTTAGATATACGGAATTTACATGGAAATCTACTTGAGGAGTTCTCAGAATTCCTCAAGATAGTGAAGTAGGTAGATCCGCCAAATCCTCATTTTCCTTTTTTGTAATAATCCCACTCAGTTTACTTAAGTTCACCCTGTTGCATAGATGGTTTTTCTTCTCGTTCCCCTCCTATCCATAATTTATTTTTCAATTTTATTCCATCTTCCCCAGTATCTCTTCCTCTTCATCTCCTTTCTGTTAGTGCTTTGTGATGATTCCTCACTCCTGCTACTGTCTCCCGATGACACATTTGAAACTTGCTCAGCAACATCATTTGAAACCTACCATGACTCATTTAAGAAGCGATGCACCTCCATTCATCCCAGTTGACTCTCTGCTTGAAGCAGATATTCGTCCGTTGCCTGGCATATTTCCCATATTGTATTTCAATTCTCAGAGCCTCCCGTCATGTGGAGGACATTAAATATTATGTGGGTGACAGTGGGGTTCGAGCCATTGTAGTATCTGAGACACGTCTAAAAAAGTCTATAAAATCTTCAACTGTAGCTCTTCCAGGGTTTCAGCTGATCCGTCATGATCGGATTAGGAAAAATTCGGGGGGGGGGGGGGGTCACCATTATATCTTCGTGATGGTATTTATTGGGTTTAAAGTTTTATGCAATCCCCAAGTGACTCAATTCTTGAATATCTTGTCATTGAAGTCCACACTGGGCGTTCGTCCTTCCTTCTCTGTGCTGTTTATAAACTGCCTAATCCGCCTTGTGACATTACTGATCTCAAATCTATTTTATCCAATTTTGTTTATCAATATTACCGTTGTGCTGTTGCAGGCGATTAATATAAATATTTCTGTCCCCAATCCATAGGTATGGAAAGAGACTGAATGATATGTGTGCAGCGCTTGGTTTGACCCTGATGAATGCTGGTCCCACCCGTATACTTCGTGATTCGTCCACTACTATTGACCACTTCTTGGTTAAGAATCCAGAGTCTGTCAAATCTTACAAAACGTATATTACTCCGGTTGTCTCCAATCACCGCTCAATTCTATGTTGCCTCAAAGTTAGCAAATTCAAACTAAAACCTCATTTCATTTATACTAGTGCTCTCAAAGCACAATCATGTACTGTCGAGGCTGCTGCAGCTCGCTTACAATGGGAAAATATTAGTCTTTGCGTTGATATTAATCAAATGGCTGACATCCCAAATGATAACCTTTTAGAAGTACCTACTCAATCTGTGGCCCCTCATAGGAGGGTTCGTATTAGGCACCCTTGTACTACTCCCTGGTTTAACTCTGAGGTAAAGAGAGCTCTGGTTGCTCGAGACCAGGCTTATAGGTTCTGGCGGAGGACACTTGACTCTAGCGACTATGATACATTTAAAAGATTGCCAAATAAGGCAAAATCCCACCGATTTACCAATGATAGAAGCAGCTGTGATTGAGAATCAAGGTGTTGCACATGTTCAGCAAAGTATCACCAACTTCGATCCTGATGAGCTGACGTCTCATTTTGTAACATATACCGTCCCTAGCCCCTCTGCTACTCTCTATAGTCCCCCCTGCTGCTACTCTCATGCCCCTGATCAATTTTCATTTTATTGCCTTACTGAGTCTGACATCCGATCTGCTCTTTCACAAATAAAATCTCATGCTGTTGGTTCGTATTGTATACCTTTATGTCTAATTGTGAAGAGTCTCAGTATTACTGCTCCATATATTCTTCACCTTTCTAATCACGCCACCACCACCTCCATATTTCCATTGTGCTGGAAAGAGGCCCTGGTTGTTCCTGTTCCAAAATGTAGCTCCCCAGAAAGGCTGGTGATTTGGGACCTGTAAGTTGTATTTTACCGGCTTTGTCCAAGGCCTTTGAGCACTATTTGCTTGATCAAATGACTCAGAAAACAAATTCTCGTAATTTGTTTTCTGAATTTCAGTCAGGTTTTAGACCCAAGCATAGTTGTGAGACAGCTTTAATTAAAATAACTGAGGACATTAAGCATGGTATTGAGAGCCATCAGTGCACTTTTTTAGTTTTGCTCGACCTAACCAATGCCTTCGGTTGTGTTAATCATTCTTTGCTCCTCCAAAAACTGTCTTGTCGTTTCTTGTTCTCACCAGGTGCTTGCGCTGTCATTGAATCTTATTGTGGGGGGGGGGGGGGGGTGCACTCAGTCAGTCGTTATCCAAGGCATGCAGTCCAAACAGTTGTCCATTGATACTGGCGTGCCACAAGGTTTGGTCCTTGGACCGTTTTTATTTTCATTCTTCATTAATGATACGACCAGTATTCTTTCCAATTCTACATAGTTCTTGATTCCACCTCTATGCTGATGACACCCAAATTTATAGGCGAAGTTCTTCAGATCCTGATGGAATCAGATGGACAGTGGATGAGCTCAACAGGGAGCTCGGCTTAATCAATTTGTGGTGCACTGAGAACGGACTTTCAATCAACCCAAAAAAGAGCCAAGCAGTAATCATTTTTCTGGTGAATTTAGGTTGATGTAAAATTCACCATGAGAGGTGGAGGTAGTTGGATGTTGGATAGGAGTGAATTTAACCTTTTGCAGTCGTATGGTGGGTGAGGTGAAATAGGCGTAGCGGTCGTATTGCATGCGTCACATGCAGGCAGCCATGATGAACTCTGGTCGCCTCGCTGTTTGCCATGATAAGTTAGCCTGGTCGTCACAGTGTTTTGAGGAATCTCAGAATTTTGATATCATCTCAGAAAAATTGTTCGTGGTTCAAATTAAGCAAACTTTTGTGCGTTTTTCCGTCTGATTTCGATTCTAGAGGAGTGACTGTGCCTGATCAGAACACTGAAAGTTCGAAAATTCCTTCGTAAATAATTCTAATTTAATAAATAAAATGAGGTGAAATAGTGAAGCAGTTCAAACTACTTTCGTCATCTTGTAGGCTCGGGAAAAAACAACTACTTAGCAAAAAACTATTCTAGAAAATGAAAAAAGACTGGAATCAAGAAGCGGAAAGAAATAAAGTTTGACAAATCAGTGACAACAAGCCCGAAATTCGAGCTTCCCATCTGGTTACCACGAGAGTCACCTATAACTTTCAATGCTGGAGAAGCCTCAAACAAATTTTTCACCACGCCAATTTTTGAAGTTATTAGTTGCTTAGGTACTCTAGTTGGGGAAAAATGGCCAATAAATAATTATTGGATGAGTAGAAAGAAACAAGAAGAAAATATTGAAGCTGCATGTGACACATGCACTACGACCAGATCAAAAGGACAACAAGTGCATGTGACACATGCAGTACGACCGGAGAGCCTTTAACACCCGCAATGGCTGACGATCAGGTTAGCTCCAGTCAGGCTGCATGTGACACATGCACTACGACCGCAAAAGGTTAAGAATGAATTTGATGTGTGTGGTTTGGATGTGGTTGCGGTTAAGGGCGGACCTCCACCGAGCGTGTGATATAAAGAATTGGTTTAGAATGAGTTTAGGTGAGTGAATTTAGATGCATGATGTGAGTGAATTTTGGCGAGTGTGTGTGTGTGTGTGCGGTTAAGGGCGGACCTCCACCGAGCGTGTGATAAATTTCGTCAGGTTGGTTAAGGGCGAGACCTCCACCATACCTGACTAAATTTATATGTGTGTGCGAATTTAGAGTGTATGTTGGTGCGGTTAAGGGCGGACCTCCACCGAGCGTGTAGTGTATATCATCGGGATTGGTTAAGGGCGAGACCTCCACCTAATCCTGATGAAGTGTGTGTGTGAATGAATTTAATAGTGAATTTGTGTAGAGAGTGTGTGCGGTTAAGGGCGGACCTCCACCGAGCGTATAGTGTATTTCATCAGGATTGGTTAAGGGCGAGACCTCCACCTAATTCTGATGAAATGTGTGAGTGTGATTTTACTGTGGAATGATTGGTGTTAGAATTTAAGAGGTGAATTTGAAGAGAGGAGGTTGAGGATAGAGAGAGAGTAGCCAGCAGCTAGAGGAAGTGTAGAATGGCCAAAATGGCGCAGGATCCGGGGTTATATAGACCCTGAAGCCACCACCAGGGTGGTGGGGCTCCAGGTTGTGTACCGGGTCCTGCGTCTGTTGCCCCACTCTTACTGTTTATTCGCCAGAACTTAATTTTACATGTTATTTTGGCGAGGACTTAAATGCTAGGGAGTTGTAGTTCCGGGAGGGACTCACGACAATTTTCAAATTTGAGATCTTTACTTCTCATCTACCTCCCATTGTTATTAATAGTTCCCCAGTTATTTTTGTCCCTAAAGTAAAAAGCCTTGGACTTATTTTTAATTCAACACTTTCTTGGGGTGATCATATAGCCAAGATATCATCTTCAGTTTATGCATCAATGCACTCACTTCGTAATCTGGCCTATTGTACATCATATCATGTTCGAATGCTCCTTTTTAAAACACTTCTTCTCCCTCATTTTAATTATTGTTCTATGTATATATGGTCCCTTGACAGTAAATCTTTGCAACGCTTAAAAGTAGTTTTCAATTCTTGCAATAGGTATGTTTTTAGACTGAAGTCCCGTGGCCTACACCGACAGACTCTTGGGAATGGATATTATTACGTATCTCTCTGTAGGGGCAACCTGTTTCATTTTTTGAGTTAACCATGGCAGCTTTCCGGAGTACAGGGCCGGTTTTACACATTTTTCTAGTGTAAGCGAACAACATTCCGGCGCCCCCCCCCCCCCCCCTAAAAAACTTATTTGGTAGTAAGGATTATCTCTGGATAGGTACGTTTAAAAATACGAGTAAATATAAATGATTAAGAATGTCCGAAACGTGCGAAATATGAATAAACATAGAGGCTTAATTATCAGCATGTATTAAACATACTCGCCCTAATTTATTGAATGTAACATTTAAAAACTAATTACATATATATAAAAATACAAAGTTAATTAAGTGTGAACAAATAAATAAATACAACAGTCAGTTTTAAAGAAATTAAACAATTTATTTACTCGTAAAATAAAGACAAACTTAAAACGTTTACACTTAACACTGGAAAGAGATTTTCCTTGCTTTCATTTTGGCAAATTCGTTGAGAATGTAGTCAGTGTCCATTTGGTTTAACAAATCATTCTCAATGGCCATTGTTGCCAGTCCACTCAAACGTTCCTGACAAATGGTGGATCTGAGGTAAGTTTTTATTAGTTTCAACTTGGAAAAACTTCTTTCACCACTTGCTACTGAAACAGGGAGCGTCAGAAGGATTCTTAAAGAAACAAAAACATTAGGGAATGTGTCCATATAATCATTTTTTGTTAAGTATATACGACAAGGCCGTACTTGGAGAACTTCCGGGTGGCAACATTGGCGCAAAAATGTCTAGCTCTTCGAACAGTTCAACTCCGTTTACGTCACATTCTTCTCCATCACTCAGAACATTGTGAAGTTGTATGCAGGCGTCTTTCAAAGTCTTCTTGTCCCATGTCTGAAGATTCCTAATGTCATACAGAATACTAAAACTCTTGCTGTGGTTTTCCATTAGTTCAAACCTCTCTTTAAGTGAGTTGATTGCCGTATCAAGCACCACAAAGAAAAATTTCACTTTGAATGATGCCAGTCCAGCTTGAATCGGTTCATCCTCACTCTCATAGGAGAATATTGCTTCTTTGTTTTCCTTGGACGAACTTCGGTTTCTTTTTCAAATTCAGCAGAAACACCAATTTTTTCTGCCAGTTCTGAAGTGTATTTGTACAATGGGAATTTATTAAAAATAAATTGGATGTACCTAAGTATATTTAGTTTTTAATTAATAATAATATGTTGTTAATTTTAATTTATTAAAAAAGTGGTTAAAGTTTTCAATTATTTTTTGATAATAGTTAATTTTCAAAAAAAAAAAAATTTCTAATCAACGTTTGAGTCTTAACCGCTTTAAACAGGGTCTAGATAATTTGAATAAAAAGATAATTTTTATACTTAGATAATCGCTCAACTCGTATTTTTTACGGTACTTACATTTTTTTCGCAACTCGCATTGTTTACGGTAACATTAGCCACGCCCCTTCGCTCAACTAATAGTCCACTGTCCAAGTAGGCGCCCCCTTTTGCTTGGCGCCCTACGCGACCGCGTACTTTGCTTACCCCTTAAACCGGCCCTGCCGGAGTACGTCAGTGAATTATTCCAACTTGGAGGCTCTGCTCGTGCAAACAATATGAGTGTACCTGTACATATCGGTAGGATGATGAGCTCTTCGACAGCAGTGGCAGGTGCGAGAGCTTGGAATTCCCTCCTTGTAGCGATACGAGGTGCCTCCTCCTTGGGGATCTTCAGGAGGGGGGTTGAGCGCCACATCCTTGCTGAGCACTAACCTTCCTTGTTTTCTGTACTCTTCTCTGTCTTTGTTTCTGTACAGTAGGCGTTCAATCCGTTTTGGAGGCGAATGATACAAGGTATAGGTAGGTTAGGTATATATGCACGTGGTGGGCGTTGCCGCACGAGTACCTACATACTTGAGCGAATATTTCAATGGGGGTGAAAGCAGTAAGCCGTACAAGGAATGATAACGGGTATTTCATAAAATGTGGCTCATACAAAGTTAAAGCGGGAAAATATTGGGTAGATACCAGTAGTGTCGCCGGCGTGCTGGTGAGAGGGGCCCCTCCGTGGTTCGGGCGATGATGCAGGCGCTCCAATATGAAAATGGGTGGTAGGTATCGGGAATAACAATTGTATATGCCACTGGAAGCTACTAGGCAAAATGCTGCCAATTTAAAATGTTATAATGCAGGATTCCGCCGTCAGAAGGACGAAACTTAGCGGGGGGACAAATCAAGCGTAGTGATCAAGCGAAGCGTCGAGACAAGAGAGAGAGCAGTCGAACTAAACAGACTTTTTTAGAACAAATCGGGGAGCGATAAAGTAGACAGGAGCGAGAAGGTTCATCTTTTCTTTGCTGTTTGACCCCATGTCAATCACAACAGATAGGGCTCCAACATTTTCCGCCCACCCAAAATTACATTTTGGACAAAAAAAGGGATTCACATCTGTAAGCATTATAAGGATTATAATGAAATATCTCAACAAAACAATAATTGAATTTTGAAACAACGTTAGCAATAAGAAAACTCGAAATTAGCAAATGTAACAAGAGAACACAATTTAACTTAATTTGAACAATCAAACATCAAGGTTAAGTACAGGAAACAATTTAGTGGAAAGGAACAGGTTAGGATGATTCAGTCAATGGCGGCAGAGTGACTAGCTTCTGTACAGGCCGCACCAAAAATCCAGAAGGGGTTCTGACCTTGACGTTTCGAATGATCCCATCTTTACCAGGGTAGGTGGCTTCTACTCTACCTATGGGCCAATGAAGTGGGGGCGTGTTTGGGGTTTGAATAAACACCACGTCTCCTGCTTCAAGGTTATCTCGGGGGTGAAACCATTAGTCTCTAGGTATGGGAGTTTGTAAATAATCTGTGGACCATTTTTTCCAGAAACACTGAGCAGTAGCTTGAAGAATTTGATACCTGTCCCGAAGTTGGGGGACAGGGCGTTCAACTTCCAACTCCAATGGGGATAACAGTGGCGCGCCAATGAGAAAATGTCCTGGAGTCAGGTAATCATTTTCATCATTTGGATCACTTGAAATGGATCCTAGTGGCCTGCTATTCAAGATGGCTTCAATTCTGGCAAGTAGCGTCATCATCTCTTCAAACGTAAGCACCAGTGGACCTACAAATCGCGTAAGGTGATGTTTGGCGGATTTGATTCCAGCTTCCCAAATTCCTCCTTGATGAGGTGCAGCAGGGGTGATGCAACTCCATTTGATACTCCTTATGGCCAGATGGTCTGCTATTTGAGAATTTGAAGATTGCAACAATTTTTGTACTTAGGTACATCAGAAAAATTATGAGAAGCACTACGGAAATTTGATCCACAATCACTATAGATTTGAGAGCATAGCCCTCTGCGACCAACAAAGCGGTCAAGCGTGGCCAAAAATGCGGGAGTAGACAATGAAGAAGCAAATTCTAAGTGAATCGCTTTTGTTGCTAGACATATGAATAACACTATGTAGCCCTTGCTTCTAGGAGCCTTTCTACGATGGCTTTCCTTGATAGTAAGTGGCCCAGCGTAGTCAATTCCGGTGTTCAGAAACGGATGGCATTCTTGAAGTCTGGTAGTGGGAAGGTCTGCCATCATAGGCTCAACTGGGCGTGCTTTGGGTTTGTGACATGTCAGACATTTAGCGATGCGAGAGCGTAATAATTTCCGAATAGATAAAATCCAAAATTTGCGTTGCACCAAGGACTGAACCAATTTAGGACCTCCATGTAGCGTGATTTTGTGATAGTAGTCACATACCAATGTCGCTAAACGGGACTTGTTGGGTAGAATGAGGGGATGCTTAGCGGAATACTTAAGACTAGAGTACCTCAACCTTCCGCCCACCCTCAAGAAACCCGATTCGTCAATAAATGGTGCTAGTTTCATCAAAGTTGAAGCAACAGGTTTGTTTGGCTTCAAACAATGAATCTCATGAGCGTATAGATGCGTCTGCGTTGCCTTGACACAAATATTCAGTGCTTATTCCAATTCAACAGGAGATAAGGGTTCCTTGTTGGGCAACAGACCTTGTTTTTTCGCCACGAAGTTTCGAATGCGGGCAATAACTCGTTGTAAAGGCGTAACACTTGATACTCTATCCGTCAAGGAAATCAAAATAGGTACTTCCGCTGACACATGAAGGGTTATGGGTATAGCGTCCATCTTAAATTCTGAAAGTGTTTCCTCATTTTTAGCAATCTCAGTGGGTGAAAGATGCCAAGTGCGAATTGGGGAAAACAGAAATCCAGGTCCGTTCCACCACAATTGAAATTCATACATAAGGTCAGGCATCAACCCACGACTTACGCAATCACTCGGATTTTCCTTAGTGGAAACATGGGCCCATTCATTTGGTCGAGTATTCTCCAAAATTTGAACTACTCCGTTAGCGACAAACGTTTTCAATTTATGTGGGGAGGTGCGGATCCATGCCAAAACTGTGGAGGAATCTGTGAATAAGTGCACAGAAGAGAAATTAACCATTTGTCTTAGTGGAGTAAGGGATTCCAGAACTTGGGTGAGCAAAACAGCACCACATAGTTCCGATCGAGGAACGCTGATGGTTTTCAAAGGAGCTAATCTGCGTTTGGCTTTGACCAAATGGACGTTGACTTCGCTGTTAACTTCCGTACGAGCGTGGATTGCGGCAGCATAACCCTGAGTGCCCATCACAGAATCCTATCAGTTGGCATGAGAACTGAGAGGGAAGAGACATATGGCGTGTAATCCGTGTACGAGACAAATCAGGCAGCGTGCGCTGAAAATATTCCCATTGCCCTGTGATCTCAGGTGGGAGCGGATCGTCCCATCCCACCCCCAACAACCAAGCTCGTTGTACAAAGTTTTTAGCGGTGAAAACTACAGGGGAAAGCCACCCTAGTGGATCATAAATGCGTGCTACTTGCGATAATAGGCCTCTCTTGGTGTTTATCACGTCACCAACATCAATAGCGTATGAGAACGAATCATCAGCGGGCTCAGACTGTAAACCAAGTATTTTTATGCATTGGTCATCATCATCGTCTCCTAACACAAATGCGTGCTCTCGGAAATCGATTGGAACAAGATCCAAAATTTCTTGCCTATTGCTGGCCCATTTACAGAGGCTAAAACCACCCAAATTAAAGAGGTCTATCAATTCCTTTTGTAGGGAGATTGCGGTACCAATGGACTTATACAAATCTTGTCTACAAAGGTATGCTTTAGGATTGCGTTTGATGCGAGTGGGAAATTCTTTCCTTCATCATTCACCAACTGTTCTAACGCGCGAGGAAGGCACTAGGCTTCACACCGAATACGAGGGTGTTCAATTCGTATTCCACGATGTCACCATCAGTTAAAGGCCGATAAAACAAGTGTTGAAAAATGCGTTGGTCCGGGGAAACATTGACCTGCCTATACATCTGCCTTAAATCACAGCAGATAACTATCTCACCCAGGCGAAAGCCGGAAATAATATCGCAGATGTCCTTTTGTAACTTGGGTCCACTATACAAAACGTCATTCAAACTTGGGGACAAAGAATCAAGGCGAAAAGAAGCGTTGATAACAGTACGAACTCTAGTGGTAGTACTTGATTCCTTAATGACGCAGTGATGGGGTATCACGTAGTCAGCGGATATTCTAGTGGGACTCATGTGACCCGATGAAATGAATTCATCCATGTAGGCGTTTTAGGCGTTTTTCCAAATTAATCAAACATTTTATAGCGTAATTCCTAGTATTAGGGCAGAGAAACGCTATAACGACCTGTGTCATCTCTAGAATGATTTCCCATAAAATGATTCTCACAATATACCTCATCGGGATGTTCCGCGGGCGGTGTGTGGATATCCTCAATTTCCCACAACTTCCTTATGGAACAATCCAATAATTGTTCACAACTAGTCAAAAGAGAAAGTGAGATATCAGGTGGCGAATTTCGAACGCAAGGAATGGGACCACCAATGACCCAACAAAAAACGGTTTTTATGGCAGCGGGTTGTCCTTTCAGTATCTCACATGGATCTGAGAGTATGCTCATGTACAAATCAGCTCCGAGTAGAAAATAGATGATTGTCTGTGGAACGAGGGATCAGCGAGTGTGAGATGCTTGAATCGATCATAGATTACATGATCTATCACAAAATTGGGTTGAGGCGCGGAAATCTTTGACAAAATTAATGCGGTAGTAGAAAATACTTCCGATGGATCGGTAGGAGACAAAACTGAATATCCTACAGCGCCCTTGGTGGGGGGGACGGACAAATTGGCTACACCAGCTAGGCCCATGGTCACATGACGCCTGGCTAAACCTAATTTTTGAATGCAGTCCTCAGATATGAGACTGATCTGCGAACCTGAGTCCAGGATTGCTCTCACAGGGCGAGGAATCCCACATTTGTCCCTGATATGTATTATAGCGGTGCCTAGCAATACACTATTTCTAGGTTTCGGCGTATTGACACTACAAGTCAAGCTACTTTGAGGTTCAGGCGTGGCGAGTGCAGCACTCAGTTGTGGACTGTATTTAGCGGAGTTGCTATTGCTCTCACCAGCGGGATAATGTAGTGAGCTGTGATGTTTAGCCTTATTTTTTTTTACATTCACTACACACTGAAGTGGAACGACAATGCGATGAAAAATGAAAACCGAGACAATTGTAGCAGAGGGCGTAAAGCTAGGTTCACATGGATGCAGAAAGTGTGGAGCGGAAAGTGCGGAACGCCACCTGATTGGCTGGAGCAAAGGATCGAGTGGGGGACTCCTTCCGCAGGTCGACTTTTGGAGCGGACTGTTCGCATTCTGGCGATTTTGACATTTTCCGCACCGCATGAGTGCGCAATTACCTTCTGCGCCACCCCCCCCCCCCCCTACGGCGGCACGACAATGTTGTTTCTTGAATGATTTCTTCAATTAGTAGGTATTTGGTGTATGAGTGGCTAGGATTTCCATATGATGATGGTGAAATATTTTAAGCGACCTACCATCATCCATGTTATCATTCCTTCTCATGAAATATGCGAAAAGGGCCTCATTGTCTTTTTCATGGGATTCGATTTTTTATGGCTTTGTGTCCGATATGGCTCGTTGTTAGAAAAATCGTGTTCGAAAAAATGGTCCTCAGGCCCTTTTGCGTATGATATGCTTTTTTAAAAAGAATGTATTTTTTTTTCGATTGCAGGCACGACGTGAGGTTTTCCAGTTTTTGTTTTATTGTAAAACATATCTACAGAATGTTTTTTTAATTATAATAATATTATACTGAGTTTTTGTTGTATTATATCGAGTTTACCTACAAGTTAACAGTATAGGGATGTAGCTTGTTAGTGACCTTACAGAAGACTTGGTTGAGGTTTCAATGTTCTCATTTGATCCTTCCTTTAGGGCTCTTGTCATAACGCAAAAACAAACGTTTTGAACAAAAACTATTTTAATCGTAAATACAGAATTAATGATTATATAATATGAAACGAAAAAAAAAACGCTGCAAATCCCTGCACAACGGTTTATTATTTTGTACAGAATACCCTCCTGTTACAGATCACAGGCCTCCGTATAGATAACCCTTCTATATAACATATATGTACTATTCTAAACATATTATGCAGATCTCGGACCCTCCGTAGGTTAGTACCTAACCCCGTAGGTAGGTACTCGTTACTAGGTACCTACCTAAACCGTTGTGTAATAATTTACCTGTATAGGGTCCCCTTCTACGGAGATAGAATAATGAACCGTTGTGTAATAATTTGCCCATCAATAATACTTCAACGGTTGTTCAAGTTGCAAAAGTACCTATCAACAAAATCCAGCCCCTTCTTGGTAGATGAGCCGTTGTGTAATAAGTTACCGTTGTGTAATAATTTACCATGGTGTAATAGTTTACCGTTGTGTAATAATTTACCGTTGTGTAATAATTTATCGTTGTGTAATAATTTGCCGGTGTAATAATTTACCCATCAATAATCCTTCAACGTTTGTTCAAGTTTCAGTAGTACCTACCAACAAAATCCAGTAGTCCATCACTTATCAAATGAAATAATATCGCAGAACAAACAACTCGACTTCATACAGCCATCCTTGATTATAATCAGGTGCTCCTTAGTGATGATATCCCGGCCGGATTTATACCGTTTGATTCACGATCGTGTTGACGAAGCTTTTTGGTGCTCACGAACGGCTGGACGTACGGTGCTCCGGGTGGTCTCAAGAAATTGTTTAGCTCAAGACAAATTTAATAACGTAAAAAAAACCATACCCTTCCATCGAAAGTTTTCGAGGTTCGAGCTACGGCGTTCTGAAAATTTCAACCCCTATTTTGAACCCCTTAGAGATGACTGACAGTAACGTCGAGCTTCGAGGACCAACTAGACCCCGAACGGAACCTGTAACCCGAATTTCATCAATTTTGTTTCATGGTAACTAACTATTTTGTAACAATGGTAACTAAGTGGCCCATACGGCGTACTGCGTACAGACAGAAATATTTTTATTGCAGTTTTGGATTCTACATACCTTGAAACGTAAACCATCAAATTTTGAGGGGGGTAAGAATTTTTTTTCATGCTCGATTCCAATGGTTCATTATTGAAAATAATAAACCAAAATCAACCGAAATATGGGGTTCATGGTAGTTGGAAGTCTTGGCTTGGCAAAGCTGGGCGGGACAAAGCCGATTTGTTTATCTTTGTTGTCAAGGCTGTGGAAGTTTCCGCACCTCCTTTCCGCATCCATGTGAACACACCCCGTACTTCCGCTGTTCCGCCACTACTTTTCCGCATTTGCTGCACTTCACGCATTTCCGCACTTTCCGCATCCATGTGAACGCCTTGACAAAAGCATGGCGATCCTGTACTTCTAATTTCTTAAACTCTAAACAATTGTACAATTTGTGATCTCGCTTGCACTTTGGACATTTTGACGGATCATTTTTCTGTTCAACAGTAGTAGACAATAGAGCGGTTTTAGCATGGTATGGGTTTTGCGGTTTACTACCGGCGGTAGGTTTCGATGATTTGTCAGAATTTTTCGATTTATTGGGAGACAATTCTAGAATTCGAACTTGTTCCCGCACAAAGTTTGAGAGGTCTGAGAACCTGGGAATATCTTTATTCGAGTATTTATTTTCAAATTCAATTCTCGCTGCTTCGGGTAGCATTTTCAAACCCAGTTGTAGGATGAAAAAGTCGAATGTATTGTGAATTTGAAGACTTTTTAGGGCGTTGATATTCGTAGAGAAAACATCCAAAAATTCAATCAAATTGGAATGCGTGTTCGACGTGATTGGTTTGAAAGATAGCAGCTTCTCTATTGAACTTGCTCCGAGTAATCTGACACTTTGAAACCTATCAATAAGCGTTTGGAGTGCAATCGTGTAATTGTTACTGGTAATGGGTAGCGTTTGTACCAATGCTAAAGCGTGTGACCGAAGTAAACTCTTCAGGTGCGTAAATTTCTCAATCTTCGAATATTGTTTATTATTGTGCACTAACGTGTTGAACAGATAATAGAAATTGGGCCATTTTTCAATGCTACCGTCAAACGGCTCGATTTCAATTTTAGGTAAATCTAAACTGAGGCGTACCGTTACTGGATGGTATAGGTGCGGATGAAACAGGTTCAGGCAGACGATTAACACTCCATGTACGGGCCATAGATTGTACATCAAAATACATGGCTTCGTACTCAGCATATGCATTGATCACCTCAACCTGCCTGTCCGCGCCAAACTTTGCGTTGAGATCCCCGATCTGATCCGATAATTCGTCATAGTACCTGTAATCATCCTCTACTCTCTTGAATCGGGATACAAAGGCTTCCATATCAGCAGTACTGGGCGTTAGTTTCTGCGAAAAAGCGTCTTGACATCGTTTACCTATGTCATGCAAATGTGTGAGGCGTAGGCGAAATTTCTCTCTTCTCCTGACTAGCGATTCCAACTTCAATTTATCACCTTCAGTGGCAGACATAACAAGGATAGAGATAGGAATAGATGAATGATGCTTGTTCAAATAAATTTCTATATATATGTTACTCTATAGATATGTTAGATCTGGCAAGTACCTACGAAACACAATGTTCTCTGTGTAGGTACTGATTGAGATGAGCGCTTATGCGATGCGAATAATTTATTAGCGTATATTTTATAACGAATTCCCTTTACCTTTTGTCTCTCGATGATTTCTTGGTTGTGTTCGAAAGTTCGATGAAGAGCAATAACCAAAAATTACTTTACGCAAAAAAAAAACTTTAAATCCTATGCTCGAAGTGACCAAAAATGTACAGTAGGCGTTGAATCCGTTTTGGAGGCGAATGATACAAAAGGCGTGGTTAGGTATATAATATGCACGTGTTGTGGGCAGACAACACTGTGGCTCGTAAGGAGATGACGATCCGGAAGGCGGCGTCACCCAGCTGATAAGCGACGTGGAAGTAAAGGAAGAGGAGGGGGACGGACCCGTGTCGCGGCTCTGTAGGCTGTGTGCATGGAGCTATCCGTGTGAACAATACACCGTAGAAACTGAGACCACTACCTGTTTTTTTCTAAATTATTACCCGTTTAGTTTCTTTAAATTATTCCTTGAGTAGGAGATGACGATCCGGAAGGCGACGTCGCTTATCAGCTGGGTGACGTCGCCTTCCGGATCGTCATCTCGTTACGAGCCACAGTGTTGTCTGCCCACAACACACGTGGTGAGCGTTGCCGCGCGAGTACCTACATACTTGAGCAAATATTTCAATGGGGGTGAAAGCAGTAAGCCGTACAAGGAATGATAACGGGTATTTCATAATATGTGGCTCATACAAAGTTAAAGCGGGAAAATATTGGGTAGATACCGGTAGTGTCGCCGGCGTGCTGGTGAGAGGGGCCCCTCCGTGGTTCTGGCGATGATGCAGGCGCTCCAATATGAAAATGGGTGGTAGGTATCGGGAATAACAATTGTATATACAACTGGAAGCTACTAGGCAAAATGCTGCCAATTTAAAATGTTATAATGCAGGATTCCGCCGTCAGAAGGACGAAACTTAGCGGGGGGACAAATCAAGCGTAGTGATCAAGCGAAGCGTCCAGACAAGAGAGAGAGCAGTCGAACTAAACAGACTTTTTTAGAACAAATCGGGGAGCGATAAAGTAGACAGGAGCGAGAAGGTTCATCTTTTCTTTGCTGTTTGACCCCACGTCAATCACAACAGATAGGGCTCCAACAGTTTCTTCTCTTATCCCCTTGCTATTTCTTTTTTTTAGTGTCTTCTTCTAACTAGTACTACTTTGATTAATTCATATATATTTTTTTTAATTTTGTTTCTCCATTTTTTCTCTCATTCTCTCTTCAGTCTTTTCCCCATGCTATTAGCATTTTTTGTTGTTGTTATTTTAGCTCCAGAATTTTTATTATACTATATGTCCATCAGGCTTTTATTTTTGCGCCGTTCAGGTTCTTCTTTTTTTTATGCCCCTCAGGCTATTTATTTGCCCTTCTGGTTTTCCGTGTTTTTTAATGTATATTATATTAATTTCTCAATTAGTTGCTTTTTTCATGTGTGTATGATGGGCGAGGTGGGACTGTGTAATGTCCTATGCCTCACTAAATATATTAGTATTATTGCGGTTGGTCTGGACACTCTTTCCTGACAATAGCAGACGAGCGTGGCCCATTCCATGTCATATATATAGATAACCAAAGGTATAGGTGGTCTGGGTGGGAGGGAAAATCCCCCTGTCCTTTCAAGAAGTTATGATTTAGTATGGAGCATAGATCAAGTCTATTAAACTTAATCTGTGAGAGATTACTGCGATGAAGAAGCAAAGGGAAACTACTGCAGTTAATAAACGTATGTTTTCATGATGTTGATTTTTTTTCTTAAATGGGTACCTATTCCTTTTTCAAGGGGTGTTACGCACTTGTCCTCTTACGTAAATATTGCACAGTAAATATTGCACATAGATTGTGAATCGAGGAACCTCATGCTGTAACCTGAAACATATGTAACAAAATAGATACATACCTACATAATTTTAAATCTCTATTCATGAAACTGTACTGACCAGCACCATTTCCTAGGCTGTATCCCTAGATATTGTGAATTCATCAGTGTGTAATAGAAGGTTGTTTTGAACAAACGTGTTCTATGTACTGGTGCACAATACGCTGGGCCCTCTTGGCCTAAGTAGGCACCAATTATTGAAATTTAGACCGATATTTTTTTTTCTATATTCATTTTTAGACATCATCAGGATGAATATGTTGATTTACTTTTGCATTTACAATAAAATATTCGCCCTACAAATTTTGAACATGCACCAAAGCACACTTAGACAGAATTATTTTACTACCTACCATTTCAACTTTGAAAACAGGATGTTATTAGACCATTGCAATATGGTGACTTCCTTCAACTATTCTCTGACACGATCCTATTTATGAAGTATATCATAAATATTCAGTGTGGCTGAATAGTTTTGTGGCAGTTTTGATTGAATTCATCGTTTATTTTGTTTTTGGTTATTTGTTTTTCATCAACAATCTTTTTCATTCAGTACCTAATGACTTTCTACCTGCCTAGCTCCTATATGTCACCTACAATTACTGTTGATATAGGTAAACTAATTAATCTCATCTGTTTTGGCTCTTGGCGTTCTCTGAGGCTTTTAATAATAGGATTCATTCTTGTCGCTCTTCTTTAAACTTAGGTACCTACATACCTAGATACTTTATAAAAAATCCATTTGTGATTTACTTAAAACTGATGATGGATTTGTATAATTTTGATCAATAAATCCACACAAACCTCATTTTTAGCTAAATCTTAGTTTATTCCCTTTAACTTTTCTTGTTCTTGAATAAGCCATCCAATAGTAGTTAGCGTGGGAAAAAACCTTAATCTAAAACTCATAGTAAAGTTTTAGACACACATTCAACTTACTGTGTTGTATATACTTATGATACATTTTTGTTTTGTATTTACTAAATTTGTCATCAACTGTACCTACCTATTCATTTGTGGTAAGTTGGAGAATTTCTTTCGTCCTTACATACCTATCTACTAAAGCATCACAGTCCATTTCTACCTGAGTTGAGCCATACTTATGTGGTGAAGCTTCAAGAAGAAAATGGCTTGAAATCCATCCATCTAATCAGTTTGCAGCAAATGGATTGTTATGTGGCTTTTTACTACAGTTTGAAAGCTAAAATAAGAGTCAGAGATTCTTTCAAGGAAGGCTTCTGTTGAGATGTCACAAGCTTCCTTGCCAGCCCTTATTTACCTTTTCTTGCTCTCGCAGTTGAATTTGATACATATGATGAGTTTTATTATCTTCTAATCCTTACAAGTACCTAAACTGCTAAACGATTGAAAAAAGATGTATTGTCATACATCTAGTTTATTGATATGTAGAAACTAGAGACCATCCAGTCTGCCTTTCTGTGTGTTTGTCTGCGTGGTCTGGACAAGCTCTGACTATACCTACTACTTTATCCTATCATTTGGAAAAAAAAATGAGTTCAGTAGTAGATTCTGCATGAGATTCTGATGAATTCTGCATCAGGTTTTTTCCCAATTTGAAAAAAAGAATAAATAAAAACCTGTAAGGAAGGCTGGTAGTTATCCTAAATTAGGTACCTATTGTAAAAATTTCAAGCTCAGCAGTATGTACCTACATATTTGCCTAAAAGTACTGTGCACTTCAGTGCAGCCTAAGGCTCACTGTTCCCAAGGAATAGCTTTCATTTATTTCCTGATCGGATTAATGTTTTCAGTAACCTCAAAAGTGATTGAGAGAAATTCATCTGAAGAAGGGCTATTTCTTCCCAGTCCGCAGCATAGTGCTCTTTATTTTTCACAATAATATCTTGTGTGAAAACACCCATCAATGGTACCTTCTCCAGTTTCGGTTTTGCAGTGAAGCCTAAAATATACTTACCCACTGTTTCCATTTTTGTGAAACTCCTCTATAATCCTTGTACATTCTAATCTATCTAATCTGTCTCTATGGTTGCATTCATGCCAGAATTCTAATAATGCATGTGCTGAACATTACCGTAATCAGTGAAGCCTTCACACCGATTCATAGAAACGTGCGTTTTCCGATTGGGTTGATATTCGTCTGTACCCTCTCAGTACTGATTGAGTCAAGTTAATCTGTTAATGTACGTATAGTTATTTCTCCCCTTTCCATAGCATAGTGTTCTAAATATTTGCATCGCCTACAAGAGAAAACACATGACACCACTCCCACTACGATTTCGGGTTTGCACTGAAGATGTCAACTGTGTGCCTCTTTATACTATGAACAACTTCCTGATGCTCTTTGATACGATCTTCTTCACTCCTTCCTTACTAACATCTTCAATTCTTCAACCTAATTATTTCCAGTGGTTGGTGATGGTTGCAAGTACAGATGTTCCTGAATTAAGTCCTACCTATATTTGGCCAGATTTGATGCCTCCTCCTACCTCTTCCTCAGCTTCCAGACCTCTCCCACACATTCAGCAGTTGATAAGTAATATCCAGGTAAGAAACGTAATAGTGGCGAATTTGATATAAATAAAATATAAACTTATATTTTCTGTCGCAATGTGTTGAGAGGTAGGTGCTGATAGATCCAGATGCTCACCCAAAAGTATTAATTGATTGCCTGCCTTGCCGTTTGATCGTACTTTAGCTAGGATAAGGATGCCATCATGTAAAAAATGAGGTTGATAGCCTTTTTATTCCTGTTAGTTGAGGGATATGTGATTCCTTAAATAATACTTTGATTAATGGATACTCAAATAAAAAATATTTTGGAAAATCAAACATGGATTCATTCAGCCTGGACAGACAACAAAAATCTATGGCCTTTGCTTCATCGATGTTTTCAACCCCATAAAATGTGTCATTATTTTCCATTTGATTCTACACACTGTACATACACATACCTAGTGCAGACTGAAGAAAATCACCTCTGTTTAGCTTTTTCTCTCTACAATTGCAAGCCATTTGTTGACTTGCTACCTTCGTATTGTCTATAAGTATATTCAATTTTCTTGATTCGCGCTTGATTCTAATTCGTTATTGGTAATTCCATACTGCTTTAGTGAATCATTTTCTATTGGCTTTTAATTCGAAACATTTCCAGGGCAGAAAGGTGTAGTGTCACGTCTCCCACTTCCACCCGTGCATGTTATTGAGATAAGGAAAACGCAGATAGGAATTTTCAATGTTAGGTTTTTTCATTTTTAAATGGAATAGAGTCTATGGATAAGAATTTCTCCGAGTACCTAAATAATCTAAACTTTGCTATGATTGATTATTTGTTTATCAAATAATCATCATTTACTTCTTTTCTGAATTATTCGTTCAACTATTAATATCATTTTGCTAAACATACCTATATATTTATACCCTTCTTTGAAATCATCCTGAATATACCAAACTAACTAAAATGTGATTTTAAAAAGTGTATAGGTACCTATATTACTTTTCTGAACCACAAAAATCCCCTTCTGATGGTGCTGACTATGGTATTAGCTTCAAGTCTTAAGATAGGTAGGTAGGACTTGACGTGTAGTCTCCACTATTTTTATTCTTTGTCATGTATTAATTGTTGTTTTCATTCTGACGTTCAATGTCTTACTATAATGTATTACAGAGGCTAAGTGGGATGCGCACTGTGAGAGAGCAACCAGTAATGGATGAGCCATTAGCTCTTGGATCAGGTATTCTCAATGAAACCATCAGCTTTGTATTTATCCCAATGCTCTTCCCCTCAAGTGGAATCCTTGTCCACTTGAGTTGGTACTCTAGAAGGAATAATAGATAGATCGATTATAGTAGGTAAATTGTGAGTGATATGAAAGAAAATGTTTATTCATTCAACAATAATGATAAAATAACATTGTGTTCGTAATAGGGTCAACAGACAACCTGGAACTAGAATGGATATTGTCTGAGTGGTCGCCTTGTTCTGTGACTTGTGGAGACAGTGGCTTCCAGGTAAGTTTTCCCATTTTATTTTAGAGTTTGAAGTCCTACTATCTGTTTGAACTGAAATTATTAGAGTTTTAATGGGGAATTTTCATCAATTTTTTTTCTTGGAAAAACAATATTCAGAACTCGGGGAAAAATGGTAGTTTGAAGCCCTTTCCAAAAATAAGTGGTACCTAGTTTTTAAATGAGGGTGGTTAAAAGTAAAATTTGGGTAAACAATGACGTATCAGGTCTATTGACATGTATTGGTTGTTAGCCCAAAGAGGCGGAGCGAAGCTTCAGAGGTGAAGGTTCTCAATGCTGCCAACAACCCACCGTCAGAAATTGCATGTCCTCCCTGGCAACCTTCAAGAACCTTTTCTGCGACCTTTTGTGAACCTGTCCTAGGTTTTATTTTGAGGACAAGTTTTTTAAATTGATTTATAATTTTGTCTTTCCATCCATCTATCCATCCATCCATCCATTGCGGTTCTGTACGTCATTTAAAGTGATGCACTAGTGCTGTAAGTGGGATTTCAGGTGAACTACTCGGTGATTTACCTGATACGTCGTTTCTAGGAACTCAGAAATTCAAATTTCACGCTCTTTTTCTGCATAGAATTTCCGACATAAACACCTCATAATGTGGTCAGTAAGTGTTGGTGTCCGTTATTGATCGGAATTCGGCCCAAAAAATGAGAATTTGTAACCCACAATAATTGTCCATTACCTGCCTAACCCATGGTGATGCCCATTTATTATGAATATCTCATGTACAAAATATTGAACAAAAAATGTGTCCTCTTTCAGATCAGGAGTGTGCATTGTATGCTAATGCTGCATAATAATTCCAAAAATGTTGATACCAACACCTGCCTTGAGGCTGGTCTCGCTCAACCTGTTATCAAACAGAAGTGTGGTGAAGTTGCTTGCCCTCATTGGGTTCCGAGTGATTGGCAGCCATGCATAGATGCTAGATGTTTCACATATAATACTGGTAACTAACGGAGGCTTATTCTTCTAGCTAAAAAATCCCATTTCTTAACACAAATGAACACTCTCACACTCATCTAGCATGATCTCCAAAGTACTTGAATGTCAAGGTGAATTTCTCCTAGTTGCCTAGGTACATACTTCTAACTGGGTTCCACTTACTCTCATTTGTTTTCATCAACTTACCTATAGAATTATTGGTTCTTGTTGGTAGCAATGCAAAGGAGAAGTGTTGAATGCCATTCTGGCAATGGGACTGTTTTGGAGGATACGTTTTGTGACGACTTAACCAAACCAATGCTCAGACAAGAATGCTACAATGATAAATGTAAAGGGACGTGGAGAGTAGGAGATTGGTCTGAGGTATGTTTCAAATAGTACTGGTAGATTCCTGCGTTATTTTTCCTTATCCACATTATTCAGTCAGTGAGATTTGAGAACGTTGAAACTATTTGCATAAACTCAAACTGCTACTTCTTACTTGTTTTTTGTTCATGTGATTTGTTGTTGTTTTTGTTTTCAATTTATTGAAGTGCGCTGCTAGCTGTGAAGCCCAAGGTGTCAAGTATCGAATCCTCCAGTGTGTATGGTATGGGACTAAAAAACCTGCTGGGAATGCATGTCGAGATATACCAAGGCCTTCAGTAATGAAAACTTGTAAAGGTCCAACGTGTAGTGACAGTAAGTTTCATAGTTTTTGATTTACAGAACATCTAGAGTAGAAGTCAACTCTTGTTGAATAATTGCAATCTGTACTTTTTACAGAATCAGAATGCCTCGATCATTCGAATTATTGCCAAAATATACGTGCCATGAATATGTGCCGGATGTATAGATATCAAACTCAATGTTGCCAATCGTGTAGCAATAGTAAGCATTAATGTGGCTTTAGATTGTAAATATACCAAACTGTAAAAGTGACTAGTAATTAATAATTGATTGAATTATGAAGCAAACAGCTGTGTAATTCGTGTAAAAAGAATAGTTTCTTGGTGAAATAATACATATTGCTACTTATGAAAACAAACAATTGTTGCCAAGACTTGTACATTATGTGTAAATAGTTCTCATCATCAATTCGACGTTCTAACCTTTGCTGTTGTAACTGCTAATCCTTCCCCCAAATGATAATAGTTTGACAAGGTCTATGAAGATAAAATGTTGATATAATTTTTGATTGCAAATACATATTTTATTCGTTGTTGGATGTATTATCATTTCATTGTACTATTAACTACCCCCCCCCCCTTAAGGATTAGCGTTACATATGCAGTTTGAAAAGCTACTATCATAGTACCTGGCGGACCATGAATAAGTGTTGATGTAACATTATTATGTCAAATGAATGATCTCTCTGAACCTACACCATTGTGGGCATGACCTTCGTATCAGTGGTGATTCCACTCCACTATTTATTCAGTTAGTACTATTGAGTGGATGAGGCAGCATAGTTGGAATCATCAGTCGATTTCGATATCATTCATTCATTTCCTATATTTTTCGAAATGCAAAAGATGAGTTTATTTTCCACATCATTCAACAATGAAGGGTACCCACGTATTTTCATTTTTTATTTTAAGGTATAGATCGAGATGAGTTAGTACGTGTGTTATGTTTGTTCGAGACATGCAGGTACCTAGTTATTTCATAAAACATTCCCAAAGATTTGAAGGCATGTGGTTGCTATCTACAGACACTCGGCAGATATAACCCTTCACTTGAGGCAAGAGTATCCATCGTCACCTGCTGATGGGTATTGGTTGGAGGCGTTGTAATAAGGTGGATATGAATTAAAGCCAGTTGAAATTTTCTGTAAGGAAAATGCCGTTAAAACTAGCTGAAAGTCACAGTTCACCAGGTAATTTCAGAAACATAGTAAATATTCGTCATTTCTCATAAGTATTTGGAATTTTCTCATATGTTAATAGTACCTATACAAAACGAATCGAGAAAAAAAATCAGCCAGTTTCAGACCCAGGGGTTGGCATTCCTTTTGCGTCTCCCAGATACAATTCAGGATGGGCTGCATTCACATTACCCCCCCCCCCCATTTCATTTCAGAAAATCCTGTATCTTCCTGTCATCACATTCATATAATTGTTAATCTGTTTGGCCAGGGCCTGATTGCATAACTGGAATGGGTGTATTCTAAATTTTAGATCATAGATGAATCGTTCATTTGTATTGGTCGGCGACCGTAACAGGAGTAGTTTTTAGATCAATTACCTAATTTGGCTTTGCAGGTAGTAAACCTTCTGTAATTACTTATAGCGATACTGTGATAGTTTCAAAAGATAAGTGAAAGAAGCCCTGGTGGTCCCATCCAGTATTTAAGTAAAAACGTCTGCCAAGTTGGGTGGGCAGTATAGCTTCCTCACTTATTATCCATGGTCTTGTAGAATCAGTTGGTAAAAAAATGGTGCGTAAAAATTATTGAATAGCAACAAATAGAGTATTAATAAATTACCTAACATGCTTAATAGGATCAAACATTTCAACATTTTTTCAACAGTTTATGTTCGCGCATGCGCAGACGAAAGTTGCAGTACATTTCCAATGAAATTCATAAGGGACTATTGAAGTATACTATTCCTGATCGGCCCTCCAAGTTTGAAATAATTTCAACGGTATTCAAGTTAGTTTTGGGCGTTTCAAGTATTTCACGTTTGCGCATGCGCAGACGAAAGTTACGGTACGATTTCAGTGATTTTGATGAGGCACTATCTGCGATTCAACCCGCGTATGCCCTCAAAATTGCAGCTGTCTACGACTACTTTTCGCGTAGTTATCAGCGTTACAAGCAAATGGTCAACATTTCATGTTCGCGCATGCGCTGACGAAAGTTACAGTGCGATGCCAGTGAAACTCGTGCGGAACTATCACAGTATTATTCCTGATCGACCCCCCAAGTTTGAACTCATTTCAACGATAGTTAAGGTAGTTCCGGGTGTTTCAAGTATTTCACGTTTGCGCATGCCCAGACAAAAGTTATAGTACTTTTTCGATGATTTTGGTATGGGTCCATCTGCGACCCAACTGGCACCTACCCTCCAAATTTCAGCCCATTTCGACCATTATTTCGGGTAGTTATGGGCGTTACAAGGAATGGCCACAGACAGACCGACGCGGAACCAAAAATGTTCCTCGATATCTGAAACGCAAAATGGTAGTGGACATTTTTATTTTGGAGGACCTAATTTTTTTTTCTGCTCAACCACGAATTCAAGGCTTTCCTACCTTCGGTAGTGAGGAAGCAAAAAAGTAGTAGCTACTGGGAGAGTTATAGGTACTCTTCGATTCCTAGTGCTTTGATAGACATTGCACGATTTCACGACAGAAAACAGCCTGCCAAAGACTGTGGATGCCCCAGTATTGATCTTATCGGTAGTACTTACTTGGTCAGTACCTACCCAGTACTTACTGGGTTAGTAATGGGTCCCTGCTGGCGTTGGCATAGAAGGTAAAGGTGAAGGTAAAAAAACAAATCTTCGAAAAAACCTTTGAAAACGCACTGAAGAGTACCTATAAAATAATTCATAAACACCTTTTCAAAAGTAATTTGTTTCAACTACCTAAATCTATTGGTCGCACTAAAAAGCAAAAAATAAAGGAATTTAAAAAAAAAGCTGTATACAACTAAAAAGTAAAGAATAATTGTATACTGATGAAACGTAATTTATTCAAAGCCGGTACAACAAAATGTTTGAAGTCTGCGCTAAATTTTAACGAAAACCCCCACACAGCCTTCAGATAGTATCCCTTGGTTTTATACATTTTAGTTGGCATACTTGTCGACATGTGGCGACCATAGGAATTGGATTCTAGTGCTGTTATAGATTGGGAACAACTAGAAATCTTGTCTAGAGTTACATACTTATTGATACCTACCTACTGTTCAGTGTCCCACTTACTACTATGGTAAAATCTTCAGAAATTGAATATATGTGAAGCAGTTGACAGTGAACCTAAGGAGTCAAATTTAAAGAATTAATTTTCCAAATAGTTATTCAACTGGACTCTTGAAAATATGGGAACAAGTCCACATCGAGAAGGCTGTGAGAGAACATAATATGAAACCATGAGAGCGTAAAATAATATAGGTACAGGGTGATGGCGGTTTCAACAACATCGAATCCTATCTGATTAATGTGATCTAGGATGTTATCTGATGTGTCTGGGTATGTGGCTAATGCGTCAGAACTCACCACCTAAATAACTAGGTAGGTACCTACCTAGGTAGGTAACTAATTTAGGAATAACACCTGAAACCTTTATGAATAGAAATAAATCATGGCAATATCGATAAATGGACTTACTATAATGAATCCTGGTACACTGTTGACGCTGAGGTCTGTAGATCGCCACAAGGAACATACCTAACCTAGTTTTCAAAGTTATTGCAGCGCATCGTCCAGTGTGAATGGTTGGTGAACGAATTTTCTAAATTTATTCTTCCACATGACGAAATGTTTATTTATCTTAGTAACATTATTGTTGTGGTAATAAATACCGATACCTACCTAAATCCCAATCCCCTTTTGAACAATCCATTCCATTCATTTTCAATCAGTGCCTAAAGCATTTTAAACAGGTCTCCCAGTTACTACGTTTGATAATTTCTCACAGTTATTGGTAGGTATTTCAAGTCTTTTTTTATAGGATTATAATATACGTACCTAGCGTTACTGACAACAAATCTCAATCAGAGGAGAAGGATATGGGGGTGGGTGGAGGTAGAATAGAATTAGTTGTTTTTACATTTCTTCGGATTTGTATGTTAATTTACTGGTTATTTCGTGTGCAAGAAAAGGTTTTCATTCGCCCATCAAAATTGACTTGAGAAAACCAGATTGGAGAGATGCTTCAAATCATTTGAAGATTTAAATTCAAATCAAGACCAGTGACGGGTAGGTAGCATGATTTTGCAGGTGTTCTACTTTTTTTTCTATAAGTAAGTCTTACTTCAAATAAGACGATTCATTGACAAAAAAATGACGTGAATAACTTTCAAATTATTTCCAAAAACATTGTTTTAATTGGTGCCTATTATTTTTTTTTCTTGCTTATTGAAATGAATGAGACGTTGGAGTTGGTTTTTCATTTATACTTTCTACATTTCACTATCCGACCCAACTGAACAATGATGTAGCTACCTAGATGTCTCCTTGACTTACCAGATACAGGTGCAAAATGCGGACAGCAAGTAAGAGTCATACCACTGGCAAGACAGTTTGTCATTATGAGTAGGTGCTTCGAATTTCTGCACAAACCAACTTTTCGCTATTGGAAGTGGAACTCATAGTGTGCTGTCTATCTCCTGTATAATAAAATATAATTCGCTGCAATCCTAGCTCTAAGTAATTTATTTACTAGGTACGTAGTAAGTTACAGAGGTACCAACCAATGTACTAACTTGAATAAGTGTATCCAGTCTATAAGGACTTAACAATACAAATTAACTAGTTCCTGTACTCAAGTAGATGCATACCCAGAAATTATTATCGAACTTATTCGAATAATTATTATCGAACTTTCGTGCGTTACCCACCTATTAGAAGTCCCCAGCATAATATTCTGGACAAAGGAGATATTGAGAAGGTATCATTTTTTTGTGTGAACAATCCTATGGAGAGTATGACTGGGGGAATGGGTTACTAACATTTACATTTAGCTTTTTTGAACTTATTTTCAGACTTCAGGGTAATTGGTTTTTGTTTTTTCAAGTCTTGTCATGCCACCACCAACTTAATGATCTCGTCAATGTTTTGGGATGGGGATTCGTAACTCGACCCATCAGCAGCTCAATTAAGTATGTTTGCCAATTTAAGCACTTGGCTTAGAAGGATGAGTGGGTAATATCCTTGCCAGCGCATGAGAGCCCTTGAGCATGGCAGCCCAGGAACGGCTAAAAAAAAGTAATGATTAAATATTTGGAGTTTCTGACAAATGTAGATACCTACATGTTACCTATACACACTTTGTAAAAAGAGACTTCTTATTTACTCTCTGTAAATGATAATTTCCGTCCATGAAATGTTAGGTTTTAAGGTAATCAACACTAAAGTATTTGAGAAAAAATTGTTTCTTTGTACATTGACCTTATTTTCAAATACGATGTTGCCTTGAGGCCTGCATTTCATATTATACCTATTGAAATGTTGTATAAAATCCATTTGTATATAATTGTAAAATGCTACCCAAGGTTTTATGTAATAATATTGGTGTATCATTTATGTTATTCTGAAGAGAAATCAGGTGGTGATTTGTGATGGTGCCCACCAATGTAATTAGTTTATTATCATAACGAGTATAAAGTCATGAAATGCCTACGTATTTACTTCGAATAGGTGTATTAGGAAGATTTAAAAAAAACGCTGAAGATGAATGACTTACATATCATTAATTCAAGCTGCAACATTCATCACTGTTCTTACTGATTCTGCTAAGCGCTAAATTAATTAGGTATATTCAGTTTGGCTAATCATAATTTTGCATAATAAAATGACCTATTTTTGGAATTTTCGAAGATATCTGCTTTAAAAGAATACACGATAATGTTTCCTTGTACGTGTACCTTTCCAAAATATTCCTTGGAAATGTCGTCTATCAACCACAGATACAGAATGCCTTGCTTATTTTAATTAAAAATCCTACCTATTGGAGTAAATTAATGTCTGTTGGAGAAGACACCTACAGTTACTCAGTCTTCAGTTAGATACAGACCTACCAGGCTTATTTTCAAAATAAACTCAAATTTCATTACACCTAGCTAAGTTGGTAAGGTACGCATCTAACTACGAACTACCAGTATTATTAATCTTCCTTCATTTTGATGTGTTATTATATAATAATAAAAATATTGATTCTTTATCAAGCTTGTTATTCACTGGAAAAACCTTCATGCTCTTTGAGTCCTCGCTCTCGATCAAAATATGGGTCTTGGAATTAATAATTATAAAAGGTACCTAGGTCAATGAATTACTCAGACATCCCATGTATTTGATTACAGAAGTATTGTTAGGTAAGAAATGAATCTGTTTACTTACTAAAAATCTTTATTTACAAAACTTTTTTTTAAATAGTACATATTTTAACAAAATATTACCTGTTATCCTTTGGAAATGTTACAAACCACACAGGCGTTTGCCAGTCTAAATTATAACATATAATACCTATCTATTATTTACAGAACTATGTAAACTTCGTTACCTACATTTGTTACAGGATAAGGCAGCGATTGGGTAGGTACCTACCTAGTTAGTCATATTGACCTAGTTGCCCTAACGTAGAGCTTTGGCCGTCTACCTATAGATAAAAGGATTCTATTTCATGAAGTAGTGACCTGGTGCTACTGAGGTACCTTATTGGAAATGTTTTGACTCTACTAGTAAATATAAAACACTGAACTTCATTTGTCTATGCAGACAAAATTGAATTATAAAAAAAAAACACTGAAACCACGCAGTTTTACACAACCGCATTCATCATCACAGCCATTCACAATGGTCCCAGCTTGTGAGCAGTATATGGCGCACCCGGAAATTATCATGCCAATGTGGGTGGAAAACATGTCACAGCTACTGTTCCCACAAAGCAGGCACCTCTGCAGGGTGAGTCAATTTGTCACTGATGCAGTTTTAGAAAAATACTTTCGTTCTGTGTAAAATTTACTCAGTGAGTAGTAGTGGAATCATTGCAAGGCGTGTTAGTTACAATAGACTTGTCAGGATAGCAAACAGTGGACTTGATAAGCACGATGTCGAGGAGTAATTAATTTTTTGAGCAGAGCGACTTTGTTTTTATTATTTTCATTTATATTACTTACATTATAAAATGCCTATCTGCCTAGGAGTTTAATCCACTTTCAAAAAATTTGATTTGATTAGGTACATCTAAAGGTTTAATTTCACTAGTAAATATAAAAATAAAACGTAGATACCCAGCTGAGGAGTCTGTCATCGCAAGCAGGTTTTTTCTTCACATAAAACACCTGATCAAAACTTGTCTGTTTTTTTTTACCATTTTCCCATCACCAGTGATAAATACTGCATCTAAATCTTATTCCCTTTAATTTTTATTACGTTTGGTCAATTTTACTTGCAGTTAGGATGTTTTTTCAATGTAGCAAATGGAATCATGATCAGTAATAAATTCTAAATTCTCGAGTGTAAAAACACAAGTTATTCATATTTAAACTACACACTTCACAAAGCTTCAGTTCAGTTACAGAATGTTGTCAGAATCTCATTGGGAAATTCACTATCTACCATGTAGGTACCTACCTGGTAGCTGTAATTTTGCCATAATTTACATTAACATCCATCAGAAGACTAGATACACAAATACCAAGAAGGAGAGAGGGTGTGAAATTAGACTTACGGAAAACACTGATCCATAATGTTCATATTATTAGTTGATGAGGTAAGTACAAGTGTATTTTTCTTTAAGAAGAACCAATCAACCTTCCCACAGATCGCAGGGTAATGTTGATGGTTATTGTTACCTAACGGGGTTCCAACTAATTACATGTCATTGTAACGTCGTGATGGATAAGTTAAATATACAACCTAATATACTAAGTCAGGTAACACATCTGACATACAAATGACATACCTACTATACAATACCTCCATATAAATGTAGGCGAGTTGGATATTTCCAAACAAACTAAGTTAGTTTGAAAACTAAGTGCATACATATATCTAAATTATGTTCATTAGCTACTTTGTGCAGCCTCACTGTACAACAATGATGTTCAGAACATACTTTTGAATTACCTGCACTCCCAACGCATATTACTGTTTCTCGCTGGCTCACTTTGATATTGCCCCTTAATGGTTGGTTCAATAAACAGTAGCTCTGAACCTTATTTACACGCTTAGCGGAAACTCATAAATGTTTGGCTAATCTACTGTCCAGCTAGTTTCACATGGGAACTAAAATCTGGTATTATAGAATCCCACAAAAACGATCAGTACTTGTACCAATTGTCAGGATAATAATAATGATATCATATTAACACCACTAATCTTTAAGGGTGTGTGATAAGGAGTGTAGTAGTGCGCTTAGTCAATATTGTTGATGAGGAACAGGATAAAAGTGAAGTGAACAGGATAAAAGGCGTGAAGTACAGGGATAATGTGAGGGTAGTGGCTGAGTTTCTTCGTACGGGTAGACATTAGACGACAGTTATTTTGCCTGTTACATTGCTGACGTAAAAAAATACTACTGGATTAAAAACAGGTGAAGATGGTAGAAAAATAAAATTTTATGGATAGGTAGTTAGGTAGGCACTTACCGATTGTTATATTGGGAATCTGGTGTCATGAACCAAAGGTTCATTTTTAGGGTAGTTACCTAACCTAAATGTCTAAAAACCTTATGAAAATATAACTGAACTTGTCAATTTTCACTCATGTGGTAGGTAGTACTTTATTTGTACCACCCACCTGCCCTAAAACTCGACGGAAAGAGATACTTAGGCAAGCGTAGAATTAGGCAGTTGGAAAAGAACTTCATAATTATTCTCATAAATACTAATCATTGGTATGGCGCAGGAATACGGGTCCCTGAGTTTTCCAACTGTATTAGGGTGACAGCTAATACAGTGTATCAGTTGTTGATCTCCTAGCTGTCGAATCTGTGGACCAACTAAATGAGGGAGGTCTCAACGGTTTGTCATCAGCGCGTCTAACAGCTAATCCTCGAATAACTTTGTCGTTACAAGTGAATGCCAAAAATATAAATAAGCCTTGGAGCGTATTCAATCCAATGAAGACGTACCACAGAAATTCAATATTGAAGGTCGCAGCTATCAGACCAGTTGTCCATGCTAACCCCATCACTACTGAAAGCCTCACGTAGAGTCTGAAATCTCTTTGAGTGGTGGCTGAAGCAGTGAATTTTGTTGTGGATGTTGTCGAATAAATCATTCTTGCTGAAGACACGAAAAATATTATGTTGAACATCATTATAATAGCCATGGGTGAGGCGAAAAATGCCAGGAGCGGTCGAGGATGTCCAAACCAGCAGGTGTAAGTACCAAATGCCGGGCGCCAACTGTCTTCAATGTTAGCGGGGGTAAATTCAACCCACAAGGCTCCGGACACCATTACAGCTGGTGCGCACCAGCTCCATATAGAGTACACAAAAAACTTCCTCCATTGTCTTCCAGACGAAACTCGTAATTCTGCAGTAGCCAATCGCAAAGTTCGCCATACATCAAAAGACATAGTAGAAGTCCAGAAAAATGATGCCAAGAAAGCATAGAAAGTAATTACTCCATCAACAGCACACGCCGTCCCATCAAGAACAAGTCCAGCCATAAATGCAGTGTATGCAACCAATAGAGCTACACATAGCGATGCCAAGTTCTTACCAGAAAGATTTCTCAATTCTTCAACCAGAGCAAATGCTGTTAGATGAAGAACTAGGAAAATTATTGATACACCTAGACCTGCATAAGTCACATAGCCCATGTAGATTCCAAATTTATTTACCAACTTGACCACTAGGTCGCCTACACATATTTCAACCCTTCCATCATCACGGAAATCAAACTCATCAGGTTGAAAACGTTTTTTGTATTGAGAGACCCACATTGTACCGTTTTCAAGTTCGAATTCTTCTTTTTCCAAATAAATTTTGGAACAATTCTTATCTGTTTTGTTCGTTTGAGAGTTATGATGGACAGGAACAAAATCAAGCATTGTTCCTTCGTTTGATATTCGATAACTTTCTTTTGTGTTATTCAGTTCTGTTATAATTGAGCGACATATTTTGAAAAATGGATCATAAAGTTGATGATCCCCGCAGAGCGTTTTGAGACCTACCTGTCCTCCACTTAAATCAAATAGAACACTAAATGCAACCAAACTGAACTCCTTAGTGAAATGAGTTCTCAATAGGGTGGGGGAGCAGGAGAGGTACTGCAATGGGTCATTGTTGCATACGGCACAATGGGGATTTCTATATATTTTGTCTCCCCAGTAAACTAAAGAAGTGTAGGCTTCGCAGCGGCTTCGAACTTCCACATTCGTCCAGTTGATTGCACAAGTGCGGATAACACTCGGCTGGCAGCGTCTGATGAAACTCATGGCTGATTCAGGAACCACAGGATCTACAGTGCAGGGGTAGAACTTACTGTCCCATTTCACTCCCCAATTTTTCCCATTATACTCAAGGAGTTTTGAGAAATTTGATGGCGGTAGTTGGATGGGAAATGAGCTGCATTCTAATCTAGGATGCCAGACATGCAGGTCGTAATGATCATCGTGGCACATAGCACAGAACAAATTCCTGAAACAATGGAAAAATTAATATACATAATTAGATAAGTAGGTGGGGTTTGGTACGTGGTACCATTTAAATGACCTAGGCAGAGGTTTTATAAAAATGAATGTGTGTGTATACCAGCACTGTTATTTACTTTGAAAGAAAATAAATATGTAAGTAGGTACACATCCTCTACCGGGCAATAAAACATAGGCCTTGTTGGGTAATGCTCACATCACAGGGAACACCCAAGGATCAATGGTTGAGTAAATTGTGCAGAATGTATTATTTATGGCAGGTTCCTACTC
This sequence comes from Leptopterna dolabrata, assembly GCA_954871275.1. Lineage (NCBI taxonomy): Eukaryota > Metazoa > Arthropoda > Insecta > Hemiptera > Miridae > Leptopterna > Leptopterna dolabrata. The sequence continues at coordinate 3,322,496 of OX940974.1, read as the reverse complement.
ACTATATTTTGGAAGAGTGGATAATTATGTTGTATCGAACACCTCAAAGAAGAGGCGATAGTGATGTTGAGCTGGTTATTCCATTAGCTTAGCATTAGGTAGCTTATCATTCATTGAAAACCTTCATATACTCTGTCACGCCACACAGAAAGAGGATAAATTGGACATGTTCTCCTTCTAGGTAAGTACCTATTCCCGGAAAACAAAGATTCTGTACCTACTTGAGATTCTTGGGCATCTTTGTAAAAAGAAAAAAACAAGAAAATAAAAAAACCTTACTGCAACTTGGTGCTGACATTCATAATTCTTGGTAATAAACCACCAATTATGATTTTTTTCAACTGAAATAAGTAAAGATCAGGATGATATTATATCTCCTTGTTTTACTTTTGTGTGACACCAACACCCATCGTTATTTGGTTTACGAACTGGAAAAATTTGATGACCGAAAGTTCGGGAGTTTTTCAAGGTGGCCTATTTAGCCCTTGCCCTTTTCTTTACGAGGTTAAATCCTCGGAGAGACCCTGTACTTCGGGTTACTGAAGTACAGAAAGGTTTTTTAAATTTTTATCAAACTACCACCACCTAAAATTAAGTAGAAAATACCAAAGGAGAAAGGAGTACTCCAATGAGATACTAAGCTTCAATACGTTACCATGCGTATAATGGATACTTTACTCTTTCTTTTGGCATAAAATATAAGAGGTTACTCATTGGAAGTTGAATTTACACAGAATTACAGTAGCGTTCAAGTGACAATCTTCGAGAAATGTAGGTTCTTAGGATTATTTGTAGTTTGTACGATAGAAATATGAAAATAAATGACTCTAATCTTGTTCTTTACACCTACTGGCCAGATTTTATGTTAAGTTAAATGAGAAACTTCTACTGTCACGTGCCTACTTGGTATAACTATGAGTGCCTGAACTGACTCTTCTTAAGTTCATCAATTATGGTAAAAGGAATCAACTACTTACAGCTGGCTAAGACTAATAATTTGTTCTTCAGGTCCCGTAGCAACCTGACAAAGAGAATCCTAATACTCTTCCAGCTAGGACTATATGAAACATTTACATACCCGCAGGCTGCTATGACTGGTGTGCACACTAACTAGACTTATTACTTCACTGACACAATTTACAATACCTATTCGACTAACGACGGACTGTTCACAACATGTGATAGCGACGGATGACCTTGCCGACTATCACACACGGTACACTCGTACCACAGACAGACACGGATGGGTAGGTACGGGAGCCCCTTCGTACCCAAACAGGAGGAGGAAGTTCGTAGATATCTTGCTCAAAGCCAACAGATAACTGAGAACTGGGGGCCTATTCATTAAGCGAAAGAGACATCTCTTTCTGGACCGACTCTCTCTTTTGGCAGAAGAGATTTTTATAGTATCCATGACGGTTATTCAGTAACTTCTAAAAGAAGAGATGGCGACCATCTTGGCATTTTCGATCTCTTTCAGAGAGATAGCTAATTAGGTGTCTTTCCTCGAAAGAGAGAGTCTATTTCTCGTTTGTTTGACAGTGATAAATCGTGTAATATCCTCGTTCATCGGCAACCACATCGGTAATTTTGATCATGTGTTTTTTTCATTCCATAAAGGTAAGTCGATTTTCATTAAAAATATATGAGTACATGTTATTGATTCACGAGTAAAAACGTCCAAGTACGGGTTGAGGTACATAGGTACCTACCTACCTAAGAGTGGCCGTTCATTAGGTGTAGATATAATACAAGCATTAAGCCCCCTAATTTTACTTTTTCTGTTTATAATTGAGAATTTTTTTCAATTTAATTTAAACTTTTATCCGATTCATGAGTAAAAACGTCAAGTATGGATTGAGGTAGGTAGGCACCCATTGAATAGGTATTACTAATGTGTTCATTATTAAGGAATTGAACTCCCGGGGGCACAAACATCTCGCACTTCATGGATACTATGGGATTTTCATGCATTAGGATCCATATCTCTTTCTCAAGGTCACTGGAGCTATTCAGTAAAATAGACGAACCCTGGAGACATTGGAAGAGACTGTCTCCCGGGGGAGACTATCTCTCGCGGGAGATTTTTAAAATAGAATCTCTTTCCACTATCTATTTTAGTGAATAGAGGCCCCATCCCCTGCTAACCCATTTGGGGGGGGGGGGGGGGGTGGCGCGAGGGCGCACTTTCTTTGATGGAGGTGTGGAGCGATGCGCAGCAGTGGGGAACTGCAACTTGAGCGGCTTCACCTGCTCACACCTACCTCAAAACAAGACCTTGGTTGAGGTATATGGATTATTTATAGCATCCGCTGAGGAAATAAAACTCTGCTATCTATTCTAAAAATCAATCTGGAATAGCGTGTTGGTGAGAATCGTCAGAAGGGGGAGGGGACTGAGGTATCGGCAGGAACGTGGCAAAACCTATGGGAAACTCTTCGCCACTTCAAGTAGTAATGGAAAAAACACTGCAAATTATTACCCAAGCCTTCTGCGTAGATCACAGCGGGCGAGCAAGGAACTAACTGGCAGCTAAGTCCGTCTGTTAGATATCTACCTATTTCAAAAGCTGTCAGTGTTATAATAGTGCGAGATGTCGGCCACGAAAAACAAATTTTGTTGCGTTCCTAATTGCAAAAATTACCAAAGGAAAGGTGGAATCACATTTCATTTATTCCCAGGAGAGGAAGAACTTTGTGAGAAATGAAAAATGGCTCTCAAAATGGGAAAGTTTTACCTGTAGGTAGCACCAGTGGTGTTGGAAGAAACAGGAACTCCAGCCATAGGGTCTTTTGTGTTTTCACTTGCTAGCTCACAGCCTCTCCTGATATCCATGTCTCCCCATCGTGGGGGGCAAGTGTATCTCATGTATATGCCACCGAAGTTCCGAAGTTCTACGCACTTGTAGGAAGCAGTTCCTGAAATCATATTGGGAAAACCAAATTTATTATGGCTATGTTTACAAATAATAGATAACTACTATGGCCGACAGCCACTCATGAGTAGTTAGAGGAGCAAAAAGGTATAGGCACAAAAAATGAGGAGAGCTTATTGAGAAGCCATTGAGGTTTTGTAAGGAACCTACCTACCAAGAAAGGGGTCCTAATGCAAAAATTGATCCGCAGTACAGACCAACCTCATTAGTGCAGAGCCATGACTGTCGGAAGGGTGGCTGGTGGCCACCAACCCATATGGCCTCTTGTGGGGAGGCCAGGAAGTGATTATCGGGAGTAGGATGGGCCTGAGTGGAACGTTTGAAAACGGACCCACATACACCCCCCCCCCCTTATCGAGCTGCACCTAACTACAACCAAGGTGGGAGCCAAAAAATTGTCTCCAATTTGATCTCATCAGAAATCTCCTAGGAACAAGCAAGTGACTCATGACAAAGCTCAAGCCACGGATCAGGCTGTCATCGAAGCATTTCACTTCCAGGGAAGACATCGCAGTAAACCAGGGGTTACGCTCATATTAAAAGCACACAGCTTGCCTTCAAGAAGGGGTCACAAATTATGTGTGACTTCCACCAGCCTCCCTTCAAGTCCAGGTCCGGAAATGGCTAGGGTATTGGCTACTGGAGTGGACTAAGATGGGATCCTTGAGAAGCACCAGGCGGGGCTTGAAATGGAGCTGAGAAACCGGAATGTAATTTGAAAATCTTTGGACAATCTATAGGATGATTAGGTACAAAACCTATTTAAAATTGAACTATGAACTCCTAACTCATTTAGGTTTTCTATGAAGGATTCCATAATTGAACCAACCAAGTGGTAGGTAGGCAAAAGGCAATTTTAAAAAAATAGAAAAAAGAAACTGACTTCAAAAAGCTGTATAAAATTAAACGTAATTTATTCAAAACCGATACAACAAAATATTTGAAGTCGGCGCCCAACTTTTACTAAAAACCCCGCTCACAGCCTTTAGATTGTAGGTATCCCTTGGTTTCATACATAAGCTGAAATTTGGTGCCAACATTCAAAAAGTTGGTTGTACCTATCGGCTTTGAATAAATTACGTTTGTTTGGCATACACATTTGTAGTGATTGAGGATGGAACAGACGAGTCGATCGCGAGATTGAGAATGGTTATTTTATTGGTGGCCCCTTGGCTCTTTATAGGCCCCTGACATGATCAGAGGGGGTCGGGGGGTCCCCACTCTGAGATACATCATGTTTGTACATCACGTAGGTTGTGGAGGAGCAGCCGATCACAACACCGCTCCCCCCAGAATTAAAGTAACGCATGTTTTAAATTATTGTTGGCGTGCCGGTTCGGTGGCGTGCGTGGGAGGCTGAGTGTGTTGGTGGCTGTCCGGGTGGATGCGAGTGTCGGTGTCGTGGGGCGGAGCGTCGTGGGCGCCTAGCGGCGGGTGCGCCGGTGCTGGTGCGATGGGTCGCGACGGTGGTGGATGCGGGCCGTGGGGTAGCGGGGCGGCGTGCATGGGCGGCTGTGTGGCGATAGCGGCGGTGCCGGCTTTGGCGACGTCCGCCGTGCCGTAGGTGTGGCTGAGGGTGACGTGCCGAGGGTGTCGGTCTGCGTGCCGTGCTCCGTTGTCGTGAGGAGGTCCCGTGCCGGTCGCCTTGCGGAGGTGGATCGCGTAGTGGTGGCGGGCGAGGCTCGGGCTCCGTGCGTGGGTGGCGGTTGCAGGTGCGGTGGCGTGGCCCGTGGTGTGCGTAGGAGAGGGGGCCGGCTTACACCGGTCAACGGACACTGACGGCGTTTGGCGGTCGTCCGTGAGGTATGTGATGGTTTTGCCGTCATTTGTGAGGATCTGATGAGGGCCGGTGTAGGGTGGCTCTAGTTTCCCCCGCGGTGTGTCGACGCGTAAGTACACATGGGTCGCTGTGCGCAGGGTAGATGGCATGTACGACTGAGTGTAGTGGCGGTAAGACTCGTTCGTGCGGAGGGGTACGGTTGTCGGTGGCGGCTGAGCGAACAAATCCCCTGGGAGGCGAGGTGTGGCTGAAAAGAGGCGTTGAGCCGGTGAATAGCCGTCGGGGCCCGGGCGATTTCGTAGGCCGAGGAGGAGGCCGCTGAGGTGAGTGGCCCAAGTGCGGGACGTGGCGGTAGCGATTATGGCGTCTTTAAGGACGCGGTGTAGTCGCTCAACGAGGCCGTTTGCTTGTGGGTGATATGTGTTCGTATGATGGACCTCCGTGCCCATGGATGTGCAGTATTTGTGGAAGTCGGCGGAGGTGAACTGTGTGCCTTGGTCGGTGGTTATGTGGGCAGGGGAGCCGTAGCGTGCGATCCAGTGTGTGTGTAGGGCCGTGATTACTGCGTCGGCGGAAATGGTCGATAGAGGGGCACATTCAAGCCAGCCGGTGGCGCGGTCGATCATCAACAATATATATTTTTTTGTTGCCGACGGTGGTAGTGGGCCAAAGAGGTCTATGTGGACGTGTTCGAGCGGCGCTGGCGTCGGGGAATTCGCCGAGGGGGGCCCTGATGTGGCGCGTTGTTTTCGCGCGGGTTGCAACTCGGGCAGGCGCGCTCGTGAATAGTCGAATTGATGATGTCATGTTTGGCCAGTAGTATCGTGCTCGAATGAGGGTGGTTGTGGCTTTTATCCCGGGGTGCGTCATCCCGTGTAAGTGCCGGAAAACTGCGAGGCGAAGCGGCGTTGGGACGTAGGGGCGGGGCGCGGCGTCGGTGTCGTCACACATGATGTCGTGGGCCTTGTATCCGGTGTGCCGTCAGGGTCATGTTGGTGATGTGGTCATCGGCGGCTTGTGTGTCGGCGAGTTGTTGGATTGTGAAAGGGGTACGATGATCCGCGACTGCGTGGGTAGCGGGTGTGTTAGCCGTCGGTGGTAGGCGAGAGAGATAGTCGGCGACGATGTTCTTTGGGCCCTCGGCGTACCGGATGTCCGTAGTAAATTCGGAGATGAATCTGAGGTGCCGAAGTCTCGTTGGCGGGGCCGTATTGGATTGAGTCGCGAGAGAGGTCATTAGGGGCTTGTGGTCCGTGTATACGGTTAGTGGGCGCCCCTCGATCAGTTGGCGAAAATGCACTATGGCGAGGTATATAGCCAATAGTTCGCGGTCAAATGCGTTTTAATTACGTTGAGCCATTGATTTGTAGGCCGTATTTGGCGAGGGTCTCGAGGAGCGTGCATACGTGGGTGTAGTGTTCAGACGGGGTCGCCGAGGCGACCAGTATGTTGTCAAGGTAACAGTACAACGAAGGGTAGGTTGCGTAGAACGTGGTCCATGTAGCGTTGCCACGTTTGCGCTGCGTTTCGTAAGCCGAAATTCATTCGTCTGAATTGGTAGGCGCCGAAGGGGGTGAGGATCGTCGTTTTCGGTACGTCGCGTTCGCTTATTTTGCAGTGAAAAAATGCGCGGGCGAGGTCGA
>OX940974.1:3301248-3315938 GCA_954871275.1 Leptopterna dolabrata | reverse complement strand
GTTTCAGCTCCCAAAATTAATTTTTTATGAGTAAAAAATCTGGGAACGTAACTCGCACTTTAACTCTAGGTAGTGAAACCACCCTCTAATATAGATGGCTACCATATTTTATGTACATACCCAACTAATAAACATTTTGAACCTAGGAACTGCATAGGTATATCAAGTTTTCCGAAGATTCGCAAAAACAGTTTATAGTTAGGTAGGCACCTACATTACACCTCGGTAGGTACATACTACGGTCAAAATAGGCAGAGATAATCAATGACCTGATTGATAGCATCATGCAAAGATAATATTAATGGTAGAGGTGAGTAGTTCCTGACTGAAATACTCTTGGAGGATTGATACGCCAATTGAACTACTCCTCGACTTAGTTCACTTCACTGAACGTTCGTACACTAGGGCTACACAGTAAAAGAATCAAGAACCCAGTGTCTAGAGATGGATGTATGAAGAGAGAGTGGGGGGGGGGGGGGGGGGGGCTAAAGAACTATCGTTCTGTGCATTATGAGTTAACAGCTAAAGAACTAGTAACTCACACACAAGGCGACTGAGTTAGTTCTTTATTTTTTGTGGATGTCGATCATAGGAACGGTGGATACTACATAAGAAGTTTATAATATCCATTGAACGATAGTTCCTTTAGTTCATTAGGAGTCATTCAGATGGGGTGAATAAATTAATACTTGAGGAGTTTATAGTATCCTCGGAACGATAGTTCCTTTAGTTCATTAGGAGTCACTCAGATGGGGTGAATAAAAATTAATACTTGAGGAGTTTACAGTATCCACAAAACGATAGTTCCTTTAGTTCATTAGGATTCATTCAGATGGGGCACCTAAATTAATACTAGAGGCATTTATAGTATCCATAAAACGATAGTTCCTGTAGTTCATTAGGAGTCATTCAGATGGGGTGAATAAATTAATACTTGAGGAGTTTATAGTATCCTCGGAACGATAGTTCCTTTAGTTCATTAGGAGTCACTCAGATGGGGTGAATAAAAATTAATACTTGAGGAGTTTATAGTATCCACAAAACGAGAGTTCCTTTAGTTCATTAGGATTCATTCAGATGGGGCGAATAAATTAATACTAGAGGAATTTATAGTACCCATAAAACGATAGTTCCTGTAGTTCATAAGGAGTCATTCAGATGGGGTGAATAAATTAATACTAGAGGAGTTTACAGTATCCACAAAACGATAGTTCCTTTAGTTCATTAGGATTCATTCAGATGGGGCACCTAAATTAATACTAGAGGCATTTATAGTATCCATAAAACGAGAGTTCCTTTAGTTCATTAGGAGTCACTCAGATGGGGTGAATAAAAATTAATACTAGAGGAGTTTACAGTATCCACAAAACGATAGTTCCTTTAGTTCATTAGGATTCATTCAGATGGGGCACCTAAATTAATACTAGAGGCATTTATAGTATCCATAAAACGATAGTTCCTGTAGTTCATTAGGAGTCATTCAGATGGGGTGAATAAATTAATACTTGAGGAGTTTATAGTATCCTCGGAACGATAGTTCCTTTAGTTCATTAGGAGTCACTCAGATGGGGTGAATAAAAATTAATACTTGAGGAGTTTATAGTATCCACAAAACGAGAGTTCCTTTAGTTCATTAGGATTCATTCAGATGGGGCGAATAAATTAATACTAGAGGAATTTATAGTACCCATAAAACGATAGTTCCTGTAGTTCATAAGGAGTCATTCAGATGGGGTGAATAAATTAATACTATAGGAGTTTACAGTATCCACTGAATGATAGTTCTTTACTACATGAGGAGTTGTTCTTGTGTGACTGGAAACTAAAACGAACTGGAATTATTATTATTATTATTGTTGGTCAGGTGGGTCGAATCCCGGTGAGCCCGTGTTAGACGTTGGCGAGCAATGAGACGAAAGTAAGTCACAGGCGCGGTCCGGTCAACCACCCGCGGGAGAGCAACTCCAGCGCCGCAGGTCACGGCCTCCTCCCGAGTGACTTCTCCTCGGCCGAGTGGGTCGGCAGGTGCAACTTTCATCCTCAAGCGAAAGTAGCCACCTCCCACGGCCCCCCAACGTGGATACAATGAGCCAGGCCGGCCCGGCGGCCTCACATTCTCGCGGAAACAACGCTGTCCGAGATGTCTGTTCCCCCAAAAACGCTGCAAAGTCCTTGTCACATGGGTTTATTATTCTATTGGACACACCTACAGAAATATTGGCTGTTCATTTATTGTTTCTTTCATGTGCAATAAGTGAAATTGCTATTTTTGGTGGTTTTCAAAAATTTTTGCCCCCAAAAACATAAATTAGGATTTTTTTTACAAGCTATCTTCGATCATTGTTGGTGCCATTTAATTGTCTTGATTCACCTGTTGAAACTACTTCTAGTGCTATCACACAAATTTATGGTGATTTCAGACTATTTCCCAGGTTTTTGACTCACAAAAATGAATTTCGGGAGCTGAACCTTCGTTACAACCTAAATTCCTCACTCTTTGGTAAAAATCAACTTCATATTCGGTCTTCTCACCCTAAAAAACATGGGATACAATACCTCACAAGCTCATGTTCACTAGAACCTTAAAAAATATCGAAAGCCCATATTTTTACACCCATTTTCCCCCCATAACACCCCTGGGTATATTCCGACCGGGCTGCCGAGCTTCGGAGCACAACTAGGACCCAAATGTGTTCCTAAATTGGGACCCAAACTCTGTAGGGAAGAAAGACAATTTTAGACCAGAATTTAACGTAAATTTAAGGCTGAAACTTCATCGGAACCTAAATTTTCCACTCTTCTGTCAAAATCGACTTCATATCCGGTCTTCTCGACCCAAAAAAAGAAAACATGGCACCTCACAAGCTCTTTTTACAAAAACAACATGAAACCCTATTTTTACACAATTTTTCACCCATAACACCCCTGGATATATTCCGATCGGGCTGGGAAGTTTCGGGACACAACTAGGGCCCAAATGGAGCCTGTGTGCGAAAGAACGAATTTTTTAGACCGAAAGTAAAGTAGTTATGGATGCCGTACGGCGCACGGCAGACGGACATTACATTTTTGGAACCTACTCACCTTGAAACGTGAAAAATGTTTTTTGAGAGGATGTTATAAAATTTGTTTGCAGAGCGAATTCATAGGTGTATTATTCATAGAATAATAAACCAAAACAGCCAAGTAAAGAAGTTTTTGTCTTTCCAAGTTTCCTACTTTCAAGCAGTCTATTCAATTTCCATTTTGACACTTGTGTACATATCAATGGCGTAGCCAGGATTGTTTGTTAAATGGTGGGGGGTTATCGGAAATAGAAAATGTAGGATTTGACTTTACAAACAAAGCTGAATGTAAATTTAACAAAGCACTACATGTGACAGGTAAGATATGCATGATAAACTGATAAAATAAAACATAGTAATTTGGCAAAACTGTTAGGAATCTTCAAAGAAAAGATGCTATTGCCATGTGTCCAACATTTTCAGAACATAAATTTTTCAAATTCCTTTTCAGAGCACCTTGATTTCGTCCCTAGATTTTTAACAACAATTTATATGTATATTATACACATTTATTTATTCATGAATTGTGTGTTCTTTTCTGTCTAGTAGTCTAATCTAGTCTAGTCTACTAGGTTCTGTTCATTCTCATTATATGAAGACTCATGAATAGGACCTAGTGCACTAGGTAGAAACGTCGAGAAATGGAATAAACAAAAACCAAAAAAACTAGTTTGGTCAAGCAATCTCTACCAACTTTATTAATTTATGTGTCACTCCAGGCGATATCTGACCTACATAACATGATAAAAATTCCTCAACCTTTTTTGTGGCAATAAGAATATTGCCAAGATGATCAATTTTGCAATAAGAATATTACCAAGATGAGTAATGTTCAAAAATTCTAAGGGGGTTTCATTTGAGTTTTTATGGGTCAAAAATTGGTAAAAACGGCTAAAATCGCGACTATTTCGTCGATAATTATATTTTACAAAAAAACGAGTGGGTCAAATTTGATTTTATAAGGGACAAAAATGCTGGATTTTACGGCTATTATTTTTATTACCGTGAGGTATTGAGGTTTATTCTCAGTTTTAAGATCGTTGTTACTCTTCAACACGGGCAACGAAAAACTAATTGAGGAAATGCTCACATATCCCCTTCTCCCACAAACCCACATCCCCTACTTGCTCCGAAAACAGTCACAAAGGCCGTGACATAGCTCGTTTTTAATCAAATAAACGTAATATTATTTGTTTATTCATGTTTGATTTACCTTGCTTGAAAATTTAATTTTGTTAATTCTGACTTCACCATCGTGTTCAGCGTTGGAAAATCTACAAACCGAGGTGTTACTCGGCAAAAAATGGAACAAAAAATTTGTTCCAGGGGGAACAAATGTTCTCTTCGAAAATTCGCTCTTATACCCATGCTGCATGACTGTGGGTTTTTTCTTTTTTTCTCAAATTACCTTTGATCATTGGTAGTGACATTGACACTTTTTCTAGTGTTATTATACAAATTGATGGTGATTTCAGACAATTTCCCAGGTTTTTGACTCATAAAAAATCGATTTTGGGAGCAGAACCATTGTTAGAACCTCAATTTTCCACTCTCTAGTCAAAATTGACTTCATATTCGGCCTTTTTGTCCCAAAAAACATGGAAAACGATACCTCAAACGCTCATGTTACTAACGTGTTACTAAAACACAAAAAGTACCTATTTGTATACCCATTTTCACTCATAACACCCCTGGGTATATTCCAATCGGGCTGCAAATGGAGCGAAAGAACGAATTTTTTAGACCGAAAATGAAGCCGGTATCTACGCACCTTGAAACGTAAAAGAAAAAATTTTGAGGGGGTGTTATAAACAATTTTTTACTGAGCGATTACATAGGTGTGTTAATCACAGAATAATTAACCGATACCCCTCTCCTGAATGTTTTAGAGCAACTGCGTTTTGAAAAAGTCAACCTCTATTTTTCACCCCTATGACTGGCATAACGCCGAGCTTCGAGGACCAACTAGACCCCAAACGGGACCTACAAACCAAATTTCCTTAATTTTGGTTTATGGTAGAAGGAAGCCGCGTACTGCGGACGGACAGATATTTTCTAATTCCATTTTCGGATTCTGTGTACTTTGGAACGGAAACCCATTTTGAGGGGATTGAACATCGGTTTTCATGCTCGCTTCCAAAAGTTCATTATTGAAAATAATAAACCAAAATGGGAATTGATTAGTAATTTGAATATTATTCCACTATTCGTCCACAATGAGGCATATGGGGAACCTAACGAGACACAGTTCAACGAAGATGTTCGGATAACTGTTGAAAAGTTTCTGGCATGAACAACATGCATGAAGATTGTGTAAGGGAAAAATTAAGTGAATACTCAGAGAGCAACGTCGAAAAAATCAGCTGGATACATAAGAACCTTAAAGAATGTGATACAATTTCTGTCCGTCCACCGTACTCGGCACTTTCCTTACCTGGCTACCGTGAACCAAAATTAATGAAATTTGGTTTGTAGGTCCCGTTTGGGGTGTAGTTGGCCCGCGAAGCTCGGCGTTACCGTCAGTCATCTCCGTGATGGAGAATAGGGGTTGACATTTTCAGAACATAGTAGCTCGAAAACATTCAATAGAAGGGTATGGTTTTATAATTACGTTTTTAAATTAATTTAGAACTTGAGGATTTTTCGATACCACCTGGAGCACTGTACGTTCAGCTGTTCGTTCACAGTAAGGCCCTAAATTTTGTACCGAAAAATCCATATTTATATAACTGTAATTGCCGAGCGTTAGAAAGCTTACATTTGTAATGTGGTGACATTTATCTAATTTAGGACTTCCCTCTGGGAAGCACGAGAGTAGGAAGTAACCACAAAAAACAGTTAGTCTACGCAGAAGAGGCAACTCTATCGGTACATAATAAACCGTTGTGTAATAATTTGCAGTGTTTTTATATTATCATTTACTATATTTACGTGGTGTTTTCTTCAACCTTTTTTAGGAAACTACCCTAGATTTGGGAAAGTTTTAATGTATAACTTAGTCCATATAATTATAGGAACGTGCGTCTTTAATTTGCGTTCTATCCATCCACCAATATCTACTTCAATAATAATGCCAAGTTTAGCTACCCATTTTCGGCGATTCGATCGTGATTTTGTCAGAAATTGAAGCATATTGTGGTTCAGTTATGTTCCCTCCTATTCCCCCTTCATGTCGTACAAAAACCAGACGGACAAATTCGGGCCTTCGGAGACTACCGGCGACTCAACTCCCGCACAACACCTGACCTCTCCAACGTTCCCCATCTTCGGGATTTTTCATCCCACCTCCGCGGCGCCACCATCTTCAGCACCCTCGACATCTCCTGGGCGATCCATCATATAGACATCCATCTCCCCCGACATCCCAAAACCGCAATAATAACCCCCTTTGGTCTATTCGAATACTTCAAGATGGGCTTTGGACTCCGAAACGCAGCACAAACATTGCAGAGATACATGGACCAGATCCTCCGTGGTCTCCCATTCGTTTTCTGTTTTCTCGATGATGTTCTAGTACCATCCACCACACCCGACCAACATTATGACCATCTCCGCCAAGTTCTCGACATTTTCCGCAGCGAGGGGCTCACCATCAATAAAGCCAAATGTGTGATTGCCCAACCCTTGGTTCAATGCCTGGGGCACCTCGTCACATCGGCCGGCATCACTCCCCTCGCTGACAAAGTCAACTCCCTTCGCCAGTTCCTATGCCCTCAAACCGTCACAGAACTCGGGCGGTTTTTGGGCATGCTGAATTTTTACTGTCACCATATCCGCCATGCCACCCAAAATCAACAACCTCTGATAGACGCCATCCCCCAAGCTGCTAAGAAAAACGACTCCAGGAAGATTGACTGGTCCCCGTCTCTCGACGCCACCTTTGAGGCTTGAAAAAACGACCTCGTCAACGCCGCCCTCCTTGCCCACCCCGCCCCACAGTTGCCCTCTCCATCACGACTGACGAGTCCGATTGGGCTACCCGCGCAGTTCTCCACCAGCACACCGGCAACAACACACAGCCCCTCGGATTCTTCTCCAAGACCCTTTCGGATACGCAGAAGAAGTACTCGACGTTTGACAGAGAGCTCCTAGCCATCTACGATGCCATCAAACACTTCCCAGGCTTCGTAGAGGGTCGGCGGTTCTCTGTCATAACGGACCACAAGCCGCTCACACACCGCACTACTTCAAACCCGCAAGTCAGCGTCCCTACGCCGCCTCCGCCAATTGGAATTCATAGCGCAATTTACTACCAATTTCCAATACACGCCGGTGGCGGACAGCTGTGTCGCTGACACACTGTCCCGCCCATCTCCCACGGCGGTTGATGAACTGCTGCTGTTTCCTTCACCTCAGCACACTGGAGCGCATCACCTCCCCGACACCGACCCCATCCTCACCAATCTCATCAAGGATCAGAAACTCTAACAGCTGTGTCACTTCACGACCTTACATCCCACCCGACCTAAGGCGACAGCTGTTTGTGTATTACCACGCCCTCCACCACCACGGAATCCGAGCCAGCCGAGACTTTATCAAGACAACTTCAATCCCCACGCTTCCACCTTGTCGAGGTATCCTCCCAGAACCACTACTTGTAAACCAGCAAATATTAGATCTCACAAATAAACTCACAGAAGTGGGGAAGAAAGACGCAGGAGCACCTAGGGACCCAGTGGGGATCCCCACCATCCTCCACTAGCTGGATGATGGAGGGAGATAGCCTTCAGGGCTATAAAAACTCGCCTCCTTCGCCTTTCTAGCCATTCTACGCTCTCCTCTAGTCGCTGACTACTCTCTCTCACCTCACTCCTCCTCTCACCTTAAACCTAAAAGATCCTGTCGAATCGGTGACATCTGATAGTGTGGAACCTTTACCGGTGACATCTATTAGTGTGGAACCGAACCAGCCGGGCACAACCTCATGCCGCCCGTAGTGAATCATCGCTACACCGATTCACTACACACCTCAATAGGTTATAAGTAGGGCTGGGATTTCCATGTATTTACCAAGTTTTCAGGAACCTGGTATTGCCGACATTGTTTCCAGTCGCTACGTATACTTGATTTTGGATCGATTTAGACCAGTGGTTCTCAAATTGTTTTGGGTCACGCCCCCCTTGAGAGTATCAGGGCATCTTCACGCCCCGGTCCATCAAACCTCCTGCAAAATCACAACACTAAAATAGTGTTGATTAACAAATTATATAGTTTGTAATCAATTTCATACATAGACTTATAAATTGATTAAAAATAAATATAGAACAAGTGAATAAATACCCGAATATAAGAAACAACAATGTATGTAGCAATCTACATGATGACAGTGAACCTCTTCAATCAGATTCGACGTCCAGATGGTTTCTGAATTTTGTTCTGGTGACTGCCAGAGTGGAAAATCCGGCTTCGCACAAATAAAGTCGTGGCAAAGGGGATAAGCAATGTGAGAGCTTCTCTCGTACCACGGGGATATGTGGAGAAATACTTCACCCAGAATCTTCAAGGCTGATGTCACAAAAATCTTCTTTCGCGTTGGAATCGTTTTTCAAGTCTATCGCTTCTTCTTGTATGTTTGGGGGCAGTGCGTCTACATCGGTGGAAAACGAGACCTTGTTTTTTTTTTTTTAATTATTTGGTATAGGCATAAAGCCATTCAACCATACAAAATACAGAATATAACATTTACAAAGTGTTACAAATCAGAAAGAAAATTATTATGTCATAAGTTAAGATTGATTTTTGTGATAAATTCATATATGGCATCATAAATATTCACATTGTCCGAACTAATCACATGGCGCATTTCGAAGGGCTGTTGTACATCATTTGTCGAGTGAAATCGCAGAAAAAAGTTATCGTCTTGCTATGTTGTACTGCTGGCAGGTAAAGAGGACATGCTCGAGTGTTTCAACCTCTTCGGAGCAGGCTCGGCATCCAGTGCTTTGGGCTCTTCCAATCATGTGTAGGTACTTGTTTGTGAGGCAATGCCCTGTTCTAATACGTGAGATCGTTTTATAGAATTTTCTGGGTTTTGGACTGTTGATTTTCGAGAACCAAGCGTGTTTTTTCACAGCCTTGAACATGAAGACATAATTTCTTCCTTTTGGATATGTGCTGTGGAACTTTTGCCATTCGTTCATGTAGTGCTCACGGATGCTCCAGTACATGTCAGTATGGGGAAACATCCGAATCGGGTCCACTGAAGGTAGACTAATAGCTCGTTTGGCGGCCGAGTCTACAATCTCATTGCCTGGTATGCCGATGTGGGCCTTTATCCACATAAAGTGTACACTAATTCCTACGGAACGTAATTCCTGTATCTGCCGAAGAATGTCAGCTTCCAGTTTGGTCATTGTGTCAATGTTTTTCAATTTTATCAGAGCACTCTGTGAATCAGAGACGATAACTACCTGTGGTGTCCTCTCGGCATTGTCGCTAGCGTATAAAAGCCCCTGCAGTATAGCATATAGTTCTGCCGAATAGACCGAACTTTTGTCCCACAGTCGGAAGCTTCTCTGAACGTTTGCCGTTGCGTCATAAAAGGCACAGCCTACTTTAGAATTAATCCTTGACCCGTCAGTGTATATATGCCGACCATCCGGCCATTTCTCCCGGAGGGTGGCTACCACACGGGGTCCCATACACCATTCCGATTCTGTACGTATTATGACGTGTGGTGGGTTCAGTAGTGTGGTGAACGGTAGCGAATACCTTTCTGGCTGCATTGATGAGGCTATCCAGGGAATCTCCATTTGTATGCGGAGGAAACTGTTGCACAATGGCGGGGCCACTTTTTTTGTCCAATAACGCTCCGTTAACATGTGAATTGTTAACTGCCTAATGGAGGAAAACCCGTCTGGATTCCTTCCATATAACGATGCTAAATAGCGATCCGCTAACATGCCTCTACGTTGCTCCAGGGGTAGCTCCGCTGTCTCAGCGAGTAGTGCATTTAGGGGGGTGGATGTTAGAGCCCCGATTGATGTACGAAGAGTCTTGTATTGAATGCGGTCTAATGTTCCAAGGGTTGTTTTACTGGCAGCCCCATAGAATATCGACCCAGTCAAGAACGCTACGGATCGCTACTCGATAAAATCGCAGGGTGGGGTCTGCACCCCATGAAGTACTGGTGAATGACCGGAGAATATTGGAGTACCATTCGGTTTTTTGGATGGTAGATTTCACGTGTTCATTCCAGGAGAGCTTGCTTGTAAGGTACAACCCAAGAAATTTCACTTACCGGACACATGGTAACGTCATGTCACCCAAGCTTATTGTGTCACCCATTGGAATTCTCCTCTTTCTCGTGAAAGGGCAGACCACCGATTTGGAAGGAGAGATGTTCAGTCCCAGATTTAAGAAGAATTGACCTTGTTAACTTAGTCTGCCAGCTGTTTGGGTCTATATTAGGAAAGTGCCGCTGGAATTCGTCCAGAAGGGCGTCCAGGTGACATATAATTTTCATATTTTTTAATTGATCCAAATCGCCAGGAGGTTCCTTACAATCATCCAACAAGTCATTCAACCGGCAAAACAAAGAATATCTCGGAATGGTTTTGTTTAACCGATGTTTCCAAAGCTAAATTTTTTCTAAGAACGCTGCAGTGCAGTCTGAAGCTACCGTTATATTTGTAAAAATAAAGTAAAGTAAAGTAAACAGCCATTCCAGGCTGGGGGTTTCGTTCGACTGCCCTGCCAGCCATTTATATTTGTACTGCGCCCTTGTAACTTGAGATTTGAGACTGTTCAGTGCGTCAGAGTTAGTTATGTTAGTCACCTGCGGATAAAAATAAAGATATATAAATAAAGATAGTTCATCTTTGTAATAAAGGTTCGAAACTGGATGCATTGGAGCAATTGGAAATACTGAAAATCCACAAGTTAGGCTCTTCTGTAAATGAAATAAATTTCCAAAATCATTCACCTTTGATCGATTTATTTCTGTAAGCTTGGTTAGTATCACCTCATGGATTTTGTTTCCTTTTTCTTTTGTCCTACCTCCTTTCCAATCAGAATGTACCACCCTTCACTAGCGTTGTATTCCAGCCAATCAGGCTCCACCTCCCTTTCACTTCCTTGACCTCAACAGCCAATGAGATTGGACTACCATTTGTATAAATAGGCGCTCAAGTTCCAGTAGTTTCATTCTATAGTGTACTGACGATGGTGTAACAACCGAAACCGGTCTACAGTTTTTGTTATTTTACGTGGAAATAGACTATTTTATTTTTATCCTGTAGTTTTTTGCTATGGATTTCCACTATTCCGCCGCGAGTGATTTAAGTTATATTCGTACTGCTAGTCGAGCAGAAGTCGCGGTTTTGTTTTATAGAATGAAGTTAAAGTGTACTATTTTCGAGTGGAACATTTGGTTCAACCGTGAGTGCCTTAAATTTAACGTTTTCCCGTCATATACGCGTGTTCATTATAATGGACCATGCCGTGGAGCTGCCAAATTTATCCTGGATATGAAGAAGAAGATGATCAACGCAGAACTTCGCAGGTGGTACTCTCAATGGGATTCGGTACGTACGAAGATGTATTTTGCCTATCAAGAACTTACTGGCCGATACTCTGCTACTGAATGGGAGATCATTGAAGCTGACATTGTCTGGCGCACGTGGAGGAGGAGCGTCGAGAAGAAAGCTGCCATGGAACGGAAGCTTTGGAAGTTGAGACAGCAGCAGTTACCACCATTGGAAGAGGAGGTAAGTAGCAGCCCACCTACATTTTACCCGAAATTGGAAAATTTGACGGATGTTGTTTTAACATCTGAAGAAGAACATCTGCTATCCAAGGGTCTGAAACATAACCCTATCACTGCGATACGCCAAGAGGACCTGCAAGATTTGGCCCTGAGCACTGAAGCGGTTTTACCAGATGACAACGACGGTAAAGCTATCAAGACCTTGTGTGCAGAAGTGCTTCGGAGTCAAGTTCGTGAAGAAGGGACTGGAGACGGTGGACTACAGCGAGATCTTCAGAGGAAGCTGCAGAAAGAAGAAGTCGTCGTGCTGAAGGCTGATAAAGGTAATACAACTGTCCTTATGAACAAGAATGATTACATAAAGAAAACTATTGATTTTATTGAGAAAAATAATTGTATTAAGTTAAAAAGTGATCCAACTTCTAATTATCAACTTCATGTTAGGAAAATTGTTAAAAGTACCGAGGATCTTCTTCATTGTACATACAAACCAAGCTTATTAGAAATGAATCCTAAACCTCCACTACTAAGTCGTCTCCCCAAAATTCATAAAGATAATGCTCCAATGCGTCCAGTCGTTTCATATATAGGTGCTCCGGCTTATAAATTGGCTAAACATTTAAATTCCGTTTTTAGAAGTCAAGTAAATTTCCAACCTCAATTTACAGTTAAAAATTCGATTGATTTAATAGAGAAAATTAGGAATATCCCTGTACCTCAAAATTCAAAATTGGTATCTTTTGATGTGGTCAGTCTTTTTACTAATATCCCTGTCGAAGAATGTAGGGATGTTGTGAATAGACTGATTCTCAATTCATCTATTAGTGTAAAATCTAAGGATGAGCTGTCTCAACTGATGTCACTTTGTATTGATCAAAATTATTTCAAATTTAATGGGGATTGTTATACTCAACCTGGGGTTTGTATGGGGTCGCCATTATCTCCGTTGCTTGCAGATATTTACATGGATTATTTAGAAAGCACAATTAAAACTAAATTCGATGGGCATGTAATTTATTGGTACAGGTATGTGGATGACGTCATTGTCCTCTTCAAGGGCACGGATAGACAATTATCTCAATTTTTTAATTATCTAAACTCTGTCAGTAGTAAAATTAAATTCACTAAAGAACTTGGGGGTTCTGAATTAAATTTTCTTGATATAACTATCAAATTGGAGGGGGGTGCACATAAATTCTCTGTATTTAGAAAATCCACATATACTGATGTTGTTATTCATAATAGTTCAAATCATCCGCCATCTCACAAATTTGCTTCTTTTTATAGTATGATTCATAGAGCATTGTCGGTCCCTATGAACGATGGTGATTTTCAAAAAGAGAAAGATATTATATATGCAATAGCGGAGTCTAATGGTTATAAAAAACAGTCAATTGACAGAATATGGCGTAAAGTTAGTAATGGGAAATTTCAAGGGGTTGTCTCAAATTTAGTAAGAGGTAATGAGGAAATCAATAGAAAATGGGTTAGTTTGCCATATTATGGAGGGATATCACAGAAACTAGGAAGTATAATTGAAAAGAGGGGGTTTAGGGTGGGGTTTTATTCTCAAAATTCTCTGAAGAAAATTCTGGGTAATGTAAAAGATAAAATTCCGTTAGAGGATAGGAGTGGGGTTTATCTTTTGAAATGTGATTGTGGAGTTAAATATTGTGGTCAAACGGGGCGTAAATTCAGGGAAAGATTAAGGGAACACCAACGATGTTTTAGGGATGGTTCTGGTAATTCTGCTTTTGCTAATCATTTAAGGGAGGAGGGTCATGGATTTAACTTCAGTATTGATAGGAACAATTCATCGGTTGAGATAGTTCATCTTTGTAATAAAGGTTCGAAACTGGATGCATTGGAGCAATTGGAAATACTGAAAATCCACAAGTTAGGCTCTTCTGTAAATGAAATAAATTTCCAAAATCATTCACCTTTGATCGATTTATTTCTGTAAGCTTGGTTAGTATCACCTCATGGATTTTGTTTCCTTTTTCTTTTGTCCTACCTCCTTTCCAATCAGAACGTACCACCCTTCACTAGCGTTGTATTCCAGCCAATCAGGCTCCACCTCCCTTTCACTTCCTTGACCTCAACAGCCAATGAGATTGGACTACCATTTGTATAAATAGGCGCTCAAGTTCCAGTAGTTTCATTCTATAGTGTACTGACGATGGTGTAACAACCGAAACCGGTCTACAGTTTTTGTTATTTTACGTGGAAATAGACTATTTTATTTTTATCCTGTAGGTTTTTTTTTTTATTTTTTTTAAATAAAAATAAACTTCATCTGAACTGCGCAGACTTTGCACTGACTTTTTTAGACCAAATTTTAACGTAAATTTAAGGCTGAAACTTCGTTAGAACCTCAATTTTCCAGTCATTGATCAAAATCGACTTCATATTCGGTGTACTCATCCTAAAAAACTTGGAAAACGATACCTCACAAGCTCATGTTACTAGAGCACCAAAAAAACACAATTTTTCAACCATAATACCCTTGGATATATTCCTGTCGGGTTGCAAAGTTTCGGGACACAACTAGGGCCCAAATGGATCCTGTGTGCGAAAAAAAGAATTTTCTTAGACCGAAATTAGAATAGATGGATGATACGGCGGACGGGCATTGCATTTTGGGAACCTAAGCACCTTGAAACGTAAAAGAAGAAATTGTGAGGGGGTGTTATAAAAACTTGTTTGCTGAGCGATTGCATTGGTGTATTATTCGCCGAATAATAAACCAAAATGGATGTAAAAATAGGGTTTTTTTGTGTTTTAGTAACATGAACATGTGAGGTATCGTTTTCCATGTTTAGGCTGAGAAGACCGAATATGAAGTCCATTTTGACCGAGGAGTGGAAAATTGAGGTTCTAACGAAGCGTCAGCCTCAAATTTACGTTAAATTTCGGTC